>RJWH01001987.1:0-160879 GCA_004363575.1 Solenodon paradoxus | reverse complement strand
TTTTCCTGATGACTCTGAAGATCACAGTCAGCAAAATCTAACAAAAAATTTCAGGTTCTCTATATTACCTCAGCCTGAACCAGTAACAAGCTCATTTCAGTCAGGGCCACCAGTCACCAAATGTCCTACCCTTTACTTCTTTATCTCAACCCTTTAAAAGCTTTCTCTGATCCTAGGTCAGGAGACAGATGTGAGAAGCTTTGCCTCTGGTCTCCTTGCCATTGAACTCTCAATAAACCCTTTCTTTTTCTCAAAACCCAGTGCCATAATAATGGCTTTATTATTGTCTGGTGGACCCTTGTCTGGTAACACTTTCATCCGAAAGAATTTCAACTGACATAAATTAAGATGCTACCTGAGTACCCACAAGTATCTCTGACCTTCTAGGTTCATTCCTTCTTTTTTATCATAATTCAAGCCTTCATCTTGAGAGACTGTTAGAAGTACCAGTGCTTTCACCTATTCTAAGAATCTAAGGATGGCCGGGAGTGATTCTTTCTCTTGGTGTTGTCTTTTTCTCTAGTTAGTTTTACTATAACAACTATAACAACTGTTTCTGTGACAAGTTCGACCTCGATCAGAAAATTTCAAATAAGTTGTTATAACAATCTTTACATTGGGGGAAGACAGCCTTTAAATTTTTTTTTTTAATTCCTGACCACCCCCTCCCCTCCTCCACTCTTTCAAATTCCGCTCTAGCATGAAGATTTGTGTTTTATCTCACCTAAATAGAAATTCATTACAATATTTTTCCAGAGAAACGGGCAACTTTCCCCAAAGAATTTATAGTAACCCCCATTAATACGTAACACAATAGTCTTTTTATCCTTTTAAATATATAAATACTATGTAAGAAACTGATTATAGTCACATTTTTTCTAATGCCCAAAATTTCTTTGTGCACTTTAAATCATTAATAATATTTGAGAAAAGAGAAGACATGACCAATGTGTAGATCACTAACTCTCAGAGCACAGTGCAATGAATATTTAGAAGTTTAATAAATGTGACCTAATGTTTAGATATAAAATCAGTAAAACAAATTTCTTACTTTATGGGATCCTCTTTTGGATATACTTTAGCAGATATAATTCTTGCCATATTTTCTATCACATTGTATTTTCATTAAGAAAGGCTTTGGTTAAATCTCTCTACTATGAAACATATCTTCATTTAATTTATTTTTGCCTTTTATCAGTGAAGGCTGAGGCAAGTAAACATCATGCGGTAAGTATTTGAGTGTGGAAGATTATATTATGATTAATATTATGCTTTAATTAAGTTACATTAGCATTCATAATAGGTTTCTATCTCACTAATAAGAACTAATATTTTCTTGGCTAAAGAGCAATGCAAATTATAGATAGACAGTGATCAACTACTTACACTTGGTTTTAGCTCTTCAGATAAAATGGATCATATTCTTTGGGGAAATCAAAGAGCTAATTATGAAGAGTAACGATGCCTTGACAAAAAGAGATTTCTTAGCAGGAGGTAATTATAACAGTTACTCATAGGTCCAAAAATTTTTGATATTCTAAACCTTTACATGAGAGAGTTGGATTTCTACACTGTAGTTTTCTCAAGAGCTACCATCATTGAGCAACTTCCAAAATAAATGAGTCTCCAACATAGAATATAAAGTGATAGGATAGATACCATTTCCGATCACGTCTAAGATAACTATTCTAACAGATTCACTTCTGAGTACCAACAGGACTTAAGTTAACACACTCCTAATATGCAAAGCATCTACCTTTCCCTACAACCAATAATTAACTGCAGATAGTACAAACAAGTGGAATCACAGTATAACTTGGGTCTTCCAGGCTCTTAACATCGTGTTCTCCTGTTATCTCCACCTTTCTCACACCCTCTACCATACAGAATATTCATTAAATCTCTGCTGACATGTTTATATACATTTCAGACTCTTGATCAATTTGATATGGACACACTGATATTCTTTTTGTTCTTCAAACATTTCAAACTTGGTCTTTCCTTGGGGCTTTTGCATAGCTGTCCTCTGCTAGAAATCTCCTCCAGCAAGGCTTACATGGCTAACTCCCACTCAGGTCTTAAAGCAAGTGCCACTTTTTCAAAACAGGTTTTGCCTAGTAATTCATTCTAAGGTTGCTCATTTTACCCACTCGCAATCACATCTCGATTTTTTTTCTTTTTCTATAACTAGACAAAAATAATCGTTTTTGTTTCTTTGGCTGTTAACTGTTTATATCCTCTCTCATATTCTAGAAGTCAGTTTTTCCAGAACAGAGACCTTGTTTATTTTTTCCTTCTAAATCTTCATCATTTAGAAGGAACTAAAAAATTGCTGAATGAATGAATGAAAAAATAATTGAATGGAGGTAAAAATGAAATTAAGGAGAGAAAAACCACAAAAGTCTATCTTTAGAAAGGAGTAGTGTATATCCACCACTTTACTTATTGGAAAGCTTTATGAACTGGTTTTATATCTGGGGTAAGTAGAACTTTCTCTCTCAACATTGCCTCCCTGAGTTACTACCTACTTACCCTGTAACTGGTTTCAAGGATGGAGCCTGGGAGATTAACCTCTCAATATTTTCTGGCACTAGAAATAATGGAGAAACCACGTAACCATAAATTGATTTATAGTGGGCAAATGCTTGGAAAACACGTCAAACTTACAGAGGCAGTAGGCCTTGTGCTTTAGACTTTTTGGCACATGCTACTGCTTTTTCAATCTTCTGCACTTATACCTATTAAAAGGGAAAACACTGGCGTGTTCTTTTGGTTGTTAACTCTATTCCTCAATGTATGTAAGGAATTCTTAATATTTGTCTGGAATAATCAATTGATTTTTTAGGAAAAATAAGCTTTTTTTGTTGTGCTTGATTTGTCTAAGTCCTAGATGTTTTGAAATGATTAGCATGTGAACCCTCTCTCAAATTCTGTTTCTGCTTATATGTGCTTTATACATGCAGAGTATTATGTTATTAGTAGAAGCAGACACTAGTACATGAAGGAATACCCTAGGAAATCTCCTGAATGTGGCAGTAATGTTTTGATGTATATGTATAGTTGGGGACACTTTTTTGATTTATTACAAAAAGGTTTGGGGCAATTAATACCAAAAGGCAATTAATACCAAAATAAGCCTGCCTCACCATCAAACTGCCAAAATAAAGCATAGCGGTAACATGGAAAAACTGTCAGAAAATGTGATTTCTTTGTGTCTGAATGATTCATTCGTTTATGCATTTATTTATTATTTGTTTATCAAAGCAAAGTTCTAAATGTTGGTAATGTAATTTCTTGCCAGTTCATACCAGTAGAAGAGGAATCAGGATTCAAATCCAAGAGTCTGACTGTAGAATCTGTGGGCAAATACACGTCTTTAAAATTGCAACTACGTCAGCCTGTTTACAAAGTGGAGACAGTGTCTAAAGAGGCCCCTAAGTGTCTAAATGTAAGTCAGTACTTCTCAAATGTTAATGTGCATACAATTATAGCAGGTCCTTGAAAATTTTTTAAGTTGTTTCATAATAACCTTCATGAGAAAAAAAACAATCCCAGCCAACACTGAACAAAAGAACTTTGAGGATATGCTTTCCTTATAAATCATTTAGTTTAAAGTCAGTTTCCAGGAACCTACTGATGACTTTAAATGGGGACATTTAGGGAAACTTGTCTGAATGTTGATTTTGATTCAGTAGGTCATAATGGGACCAGAGGCTCTGCTTTTCTAACAAGCATCTCAGGGTGCGGTTGGCACTGCTGGTCTACAGATCACATCTTTGAGGAAGAAGGGATTAAGTAGACAAGTGCTGACACATTGATTTTATAGTCACTAAATGCTGCCCTCTAGTGGTTCCTAAAGTAATTGCCCTCTGTGCTGACGTTTTCTTTATTTTTAAATTAAACATGTGCTATCCTTCTCTAATTACTCCATTCTTGTAAACTCTATTCCTCTCATAATACTTTTATATTTCAAGATGCACATACCACTACATATTACCATCATAGTTTTTAGCATATCCATGTATACTCACTTCTCCAAATCAATTATTTCAATTGGCTTTCTTTTCCTTACGTAGATTTATTTTCAAGGGAAACTTGATATTACTACCCCATTAGAAAGACCAATATTTTTACGGCTAATAAAAACTAGCTATAAAGATAACTGAGCGGAAAACAAAGCAATGTTTAAAAGTTCAGGCTGATGCCCTTCAAAGCTCCAAGCTTGCAACTTGCTGTCTTTGTTAAAGGGAGATTAACAAGTGTTAGAAAACGTTAAAGACTCAGAGCACTGAACTGGCTTTTGCTTTGAAAGTATCAAGAGGATTGAAAAGGAGATGAGTAGAGATTAAATCCTATGTAATTCAATGTTATTTAATGCAGTGGATTTGCATCACCTAAATCACCTCTGGGGAAACTTGCTGTAGATAATGTGCTAAGAGTCTTGTGTTTTGGGGTTTTTTATTCTTCTTTCTTTCACATTCATGTCTGAACTTGAAGAGTATATTTATAGATCCAAGTTAAATAGTGTCATAACACATTGATCTAAGGCAATGTGTGTGTATGAGTGACAGCATTTTTTCCACTCCTTTTTGCGTGGTGTGCAGGCATTGTGGTTTCTAAAGTCAGACAAATGTGGTTTATTTTTGTGGCAGATCACTGTATATTCGCTGGGTGTTATTAGAATTTCCACTTGTAGTCACAAAGAAGCTTGTTCTCATTCATTCATCTCTCCAAGAAGCAGTTAGTAAGCCCTAAAGTATAAAGTTTTGAGGAGGGCAGTGGACAAATTCCACTCTTCATCAGATGAAATTTTTTTTTGTGTGTATTGATAGCATTTTATTGAATTGTAAGCTCAAATTTTGTGTGTGTGTGTGTTGCAGTGGCATTCGTTAATAATAATATATGGCTTTCAGGTATATAGCATTATATACAACATCTGTATTTGTTACATTATGATCTCTACCAGAAGCCTAGTTTCTATCCTTCACCATACATGATTTGTCTACACTAGATCCCCCTCCCCTTTGGTAACCACCGTAACTTTCAGATAATTAATCAAATTGATTTTGAAAATTCATCTCCTTTACCAGTGAATGGTGGGCCAGCTAAAGTCCACATGGGTGACTGAGATGCAAGGAGAGACTAGCTGACATGGGAAATAAGTTTTCTTACCCTTAATAGAACCACTAAGAGACAGCCTTCTTATAGTTATAAAGTGTGGTTGCTGCTAGTTAACGCAGGTGACCATGTACCTTACTCACCAAGTAGGGACACAAGCCTTAGGGTGAAACAGATCCTGTGGACGGAGCAGAGAGAAAGAATCTAGGTATTGATGACATTGTTGTTTGCCAGATTAATCACCCCTCAAGCCTGCTCTGGCTTTTCTCCTGTGGAAAGTGATCGATGTCTTCCTGTTCAAATAAATCTGGTTTCCAGAATACGTGATCAACAGCATTCTAATTGACTGACACAAGGAGGATACAAGAGCAGTATGAGCCACGGTCTTTTTTTTTTTTTAAGGAAAGGTGCAGGCAGGAACGAAGGTGAGCAGGCACACAGGAAAAGAGAGGAGGAAGAAGCACTTTATTCATTTTATTTAGTTGTTCATTCTGGTTGTTGCTTCTAACCCCAGGACGCAAGCCCATGTCCTTGGGATATATGTGGACTGAGCTGAACTTGTACTCCACTAAAGCATGCTAAACCATGAGATGTTTAATGTAGCTGGGGAACCATAACACAAATTACAAAGTTAGGTGTGAATGCATTTCAATATACATAAAGAATGGTATGTCCATGTTCTGATACTAAAGACCTCCTATAAACCAGACCCTGTGTTCCATGTTTTATGTACATTATTTTTTATAATGGCTCTAACGCAGTAGATAGACATTGCTATACATACCAGTTTTGAAACTGATGAAATTAAGACAGCTGTGTACTCTAACCAGTCATGCAGTGAATTAATAAGAATATGTGATTCCAAACTTTATGCCTTTTCCATAGGGTAGATGAGAGTAGGAGATTGCTTAGAGCTCTGTATAACGGAGTGATCAAACAGCAGAAGAGGAGTGGTTTTGAGTTCAGACAGACCAGGCATCCACTTCTTAGTTCTGTATAATCTTAGGTAAATTGCCAATTTCTCTAAACCTCAGTTTTCTTATTTGTGATATGGGACAATTTTATCTACCTCATATGGTTCTTGCCAGAAAGGATATAATACATATCTAAAGTGAGACCATGCTACTCAAAACGTAGCTGGTGTGGTAACTGGGAAACTGAAGGGTTTGAGGAGGGTGCTGTTGAAAAACCCCTCTCACATGTTATTTCATGCATAGTTCCTTTGTTTGGGTAGGACAGATATTCATTGTCACACTTTTTATTTTGAAATATTGCTGATTCACATGTAGTTGTCACCAATAAGTTTTAAAGGCTTCGAGTGTCAAACTTTATATCCTGCTACACTTCATTCTTTTGCTAAAAATGTTACCTTTAATTCAGTAACCTATGGGAAGTATAAAATGCTAAGTTCAAATGTACCCAGACTTTGATTTTGGAGCAGTGGATATTTGAAGATCAAAAACCAACCCAAGGTGTCCGGAAGCTCAGAAATCTCACATATTCATCCTCTTGACACCTTCTGTTACAGGAGGAACAGAAGTTATTTCCCCTTTTAACTGGTGAAAATCTGAGGGTGGAGCCTCACAGGAAAGGATAACTCAGTAGACCCCAGCCCAGCGCTGAGGCACTGCCTCCCTGCTGCTAAATAACAGAATTTCTCACGCATACCATTTTTGTTTACAAAGTGCAATCTCCACAAACTCTGTGAAATGGACTTTGTGCCTTTTACCCTGCATGAACTTCTCGCCCACTTTCCTGATTCTCCGGAATTTGCTCAGTTGGAAAGTAAGTCCTGGAAAATGATTCTGTTTTCTCTGTTGATGGCTGCTGCCCACAGAATATGCCTTTAGTGAGAAAAACTGTTCTGGAGGGGATGCTAGGCCAGGCCATAACTGCTGTTGATAAGAAAGAGATCAAATGCAGTTTACAAGGAGAGCTGAAACAACAAACTTTAAGACTGAATGGAGGAACATGATGGTGAAACCATAAAATCACATAATAGAAAACAGAGGCAAAACACTACCTGACATTGACCTAAGAGAGGTCTTTGGGAATGTGACTCCAATAGCAAGGGAAATAACATTCAAAATTAAAAAAAAAGGAATTACATCAAACTAGAAAGCTTCCAGGCAGCATCATCAAGACAAAAAGACATCCTACTGAATGGAAGAAGAGATTTGCATATCACACATCAGACAAGGGGTTAATATGCAAAATATATAAAGGACTCATAAAACTTAACAACAAAAAACCAAGTAATCCAATTAAAAATGGGCAGAAGATCTGAACAGACATTTCTCCAAAAAAGACATATGTCTAAGTCTCTGGTTCTATGTCTCGTTCTATGTCTCTGGTCACTAGGGAAATGCAAATCAAAACAACAATGAGATATCACCTCACACCTGTGAGAATAGGTACTATCCCAAAGACTGGAAACAACAGTGCTAGCAAGGATGTGGAGAATAGGAAACTCTCATCCATAGCAGTTGGGAGTGCGACAGGGGGCTACCATTATCACAAGCAGTATGGAGATTTTTCAAAAAATTGAGAATGGAAATCCCATATGATTTAATATTTCTTTGCTGGGTATTTACTCATAAAACACAAGAGCTACATATATATATATATATATATATATATATATATATATATAAAACTATGCTTACTGCAGCATTACTTGCGATAGTTAAGGGCTGGAAGCAACCTAAGTGTCCATCAACAGATGCGCAGACAAAGAAGATGTGGTAGATACACAATGCAATACTACTCAGCCATCAGCAAAGATAAAACCCTGTCATGTGCAACATGGATGGACCTAGAGGGAATTATGCTTAGTGAGATAGGCCAGAAGGAGAAAGACATTCTATTATACCACTCGAATGTGATGTATACAGATACCCAGAAAAAATGAACTAAATCAAACAAAAATAGACTTTTAACAAATGAGCTAAATCAAATAATAATAGTCTTCTAGTAAAAAAAAAAAAAAAAAAAGAAAGAAGAAGCCAATCAGTGGTTGCAGGAAGAGAACAGGGAGGGAGGGCAGGCAAACTGGGATTTGCATTTCTCCAGACTGGGTAATGGGGATTAACTGTATAATGAAGGAAAGCCTGAAATAGTGGTGAAACTAGTATACTATATACAGATGGAAATTTACATGATACAAACCTTATACCCATGTACTGTTATGATGCAATGTATTTTCAATAAGATAAATGAAAAAAAAAAAAAAAAAGAAAGATGGAAATCCTGTGAGTGTGAAGGAAAGAAGAAAGGAAACTACATGCATAAGCTCTCTTAGGGACCAGCAGGGCAGGTTCTGCAATACTGTGCATAAATCTATTTGCAAAGGGACCCTGATCAAGTGATCACACTCTTGTTGAGGGGTAGGCAGAGTTTATACTCCTGGTTTCTTGGCTTTGTCTACATTTTTTTGAAGTTGAAAGGTTCTAAGTAAAGGAGTTTGTGTAACCAGTGGTGGCAAAGTAGAAGTTAAACTTGGGAAATTACAAAGAAAGAAAGAAAAATGTCACTCTTCCCTGTCTATTTGCTCTGTCCACTTGCACCTAAAACAGCTAGCCTGTTCCTTGAGGAAACAGCCCATTTTATGTCGTTTCTATGGTCACAGTGGATCTTGTTAGAGCTGTGCATGTACCCGGGACTTGGACTCTTGTGAATCTTCTTGAAAACAAATTGTGGGGAAAATCTTCCACTTCTTATCTTTTTTTTATCATGTCAGCAATGTTTGATTCACTATAGAAAAAAACAAAGAAAGCAATGAAACTCGACTCCTAGTTGTGTTGATTTGAAATTACAGTCATAAGCTTCCACCATGGATTTTCTTTTATGCATTTATTCATCTATTCATGCATTCATTTCTCCTTTTGTGTTTTGAAAGAACCTATTAAAATGAAGAAAAGGGAAGGACATCAGAGCCAGGAGAAAAATCAGAGATCAGGACATCAAGCATACATCTGGACATTCACTAGAGGAACACTGCATATTTGTCTTAGGGGTGTGTGTGATCTGTAATTTTTAAATTGATAGTACAAATTAGATTTTCATGCTTCAAAAGATCATAGCACTTTTGACCTGGGAAAAATTCCCTTCTAAAGTAAAATGATGTGGGAAAAAGTGTTTCAATAGCACCTCTGCATATAATACAATAATGGATTTCACAGAATTGCTTACAGGGTACTTCAATGCAAACTGCCTAGATTCAGATCAGTAGAGAGAATTCTGTAAGGAGCTCAACAACATGGTTGTATGATACAGCTGTAAGATTTAGTGGTAAAATGTCAAGCCCTAGAGAACTAGCCTTCTGGGTGTTTCCGGAATGTTGCCCACCCTCCCCCACCCCCTTTTTTTTTTCTTTTACAGTGGAGATTTGTAACTGTTTGGGGCAGCAGAGTTCAAAGTTACGCTCTCTGGAGAGACACTGGAGTATAAATAATCTATGGTGACAATGCAGCACACATCTATTAGAGTCAATTTAGCTGGTGGTGGCATTAACATTTTCTTATAAAAACTAAGGAGTTGAATTCAGACAATGGATTGGATTGGAGGCCACCTACCTCTGGGGACTGGTGACCTCGATTGTTTCATACAAAAACAAAAACAAAACAGATTACTTCCTCCTTAAGGCTAGAAATTAAGAGCATTCTATTTTAGGAATTTGTATGTTTTACTATGCCTTGACTTTTGAAATGCAAAGCTAACCTATGGTCACTTCAAAAAATTTAAAAAATGTAGAAAGACATAAAAAAATTAAAATCACCTGTCATCCAATCAGTAGAGATGATTAACATTTTTATTCTGTTTTCTAGTTTTTTAAGTACGAAATTGGTATTTTACTGTCTAGCATGTCTTCATTAATATATTAGCATTTTCCCATACCATTAGATATTTAGAAAATTAATACATTTTGTTATTGTTTGATATTTCACTGCATGGATAAAACCATAATTTATTTAGTCATTTCACTATTTTTGGAATTGCTTTCTTTTTTGCAGAGATTCTGTTCAGAAAGGGACCCACCTCTGCTGGTTTCTGCAAAGATACCCAGTCCTGGCAGTCAGAGTACTAGGATTCAAATGTCAGCTCAACAACTGTGTGGCCTTGGGAAAGCTATTCAACCTCTCAGATCCACAGTTTCTTCATCTGCAAAGTGAGAATAACATCAGTATCTGTCTCCAGGAGTTTTTTGTGACAGGTGCTGTCTGTAAAAGAGCTAGCGCATGTAAGCGTGCACCAAATGATAGCTATTACGTTGATCATCGTCCGAAGATTCTCACCAGAGTTTTGACATCAAAAAATCCCAGTTCAGATCTTGGGCTCCAAGATCTGCACCCCAAATCTGCACTGCAATCTGTTTCTCAGAGCATTAGAATGTCACAACGCAAGTTTCAGGAAGAACGAGGAAAGTGGCCACCACAAATAAACTTGATAGTATTTATAGTAAAGGACCTGGATGAAAGGGAAAGGGAAAAATAATTTAGTTCACTTGGGTGCTTTATTAATGTTTAGGGCTGCTGTAACAAAGTACTACAAACTGGGTGACTTAAACAGTATGCATTTGCTGTTTCACCCTTCTGGAAGTGATATGTCCAAGTTCAAGGTGTTGGCAGGGCTGCTTTCTTCTGAGGGCTGTGCAGAAAGATGTTCCAGACTTTCCTCCTGACTGGTAGATGGTCATCTTCTCCCTGTGTCTCTTTAGATGGTCCTCCTTCTCTGTGTGCTTGTTTATACTTCCTTTTTGTAAAGACAACAGTCATTAAAGGAGGGCCCACCCTAATGATTTCATTTTTTCATTAAGAAAGAGTGCATGCAGGAGTGAAACTGAATAGGCAGGCAGGAAGAGAGAAGCAGAAGTAGCCTTTTTTATTTAGTTGTTCACATTGGTTCTTTCCTGTGGCCTTGGGTCTTGAACCTGGGACCTTGAGGAGCTTGTGGGGCTGCTCCCAGAGTGTACTAGGCCACTAAGCCACAGGGCCATGCCCCCTGATGACTTTAATCTTGATTACTTCTGTAAGACTCTCTGGTCACATTCTGAGCTACTAGGGTTAGAATGTCAACATGTGAATTTTCAGAAGGATGCAATGAAACTTCTAATAGCTTCCAGATGAGTTTCATTTTACTTTACTCTTTGGAGGAAAATGACTTTATCAAGAAAGACAAGACCCACACCTGCTCTAACTTTTTAACTAGCCTGCAGTAGCATGGAAATCATGGGTGCACAATGTAAACTCCCTGTGAGAACCATGATAACTGGTGCAGGGTCAATGTGGGAGCAAAGACCTAGATTAGATAACAAAAAAGGTCTGCAGGGCCACTTTCTCAAATTTTATGCTTTGGTGGTCTGTCTCTTCATCAAGCAATTCTTTCTTGAGTTCTAAGGTGTTCATTATATTCTTGAGTAGTTACCTGAACATTTTACAAGACGTGCAAGATACTGTTGTGTGAAACCTGATATTGTTTCAAGTCTAAAAGAACTCACTGCTTTGATACAAATCAAAGCAAAACTGAACTTCTAATGTGGCCAAAATAGCTTGTAAAGATAGGAGAAAAGGAGGAAATCACAAGAAAATGTTTTCTTTCCTACACTTAAAAACTAGAGCTAAAAACAAGTACTTAACTGACTCCAGGGTAAAGGTAGATTATATACAGGAGTCAGATATCTGAGGAACGTACAGGACTGGATTGTTTGATGAAGCCCAGTGGACCAGCAAAAACTGAGAACAGATATCCTTGGGAGGGAAGATGGGGATTGCAGTTCACTGAGACTAGCCTATGACCGGGCTTTTCAACTTTCATGCAACAGAGTCATGATTCAAGTGAACTCATCTATGGATATATGGAATTGTAGAACTCGAAGAAGCATTCAATGTGAACATGGTAAGCAAAAGACTGCTGACCAAGGTATAATTCAGAGTTGAGATCTTGTTTTTGAAGATTGTTCTAAATTTGGAAACTGAGACAAGAAAGGGAATCCAGCTTTGTTCTTCTTGCTTCAATTCTCAATCTAAGGGCTTTAAGGAGTCCAGGAGATGTCAGATCCAGTGGTTCTTCCTGAAAATTAAATTCCTGATTTCCCTGGAACTCTGTTCACAGGGAGGTTCTGGGGTCTCCCTGGATTGTGAAAGATTTCAGCATTACTCAGGGAATAATTTCCCCTGGAACGGGCCAGCATTCCTCTAGAAGCAGAGCTGAGAACTGAAGCATGTTTAGGAAGGAGAGGAAACTGTAAGGACAATCCTTGAGACCACACTTATGTCAGTGGCTTTGGTATGTTGTCAGATGTGGAAATTTCCAGTTTCAAGAGTTTTAATGCTTCCTAACCTTTCTGGCTAAAATATGATTTTGTTCTTTTCTAAACATCAAAGGATGATGTCGCCAGCCTTGTATTTCATTTAGGAGAATGACGGAGAAGTAGATTTGGGGTAATGTTTTCACACTGAATTAGCTAGAATTTGATAGAAGCAAATCATAGTTTTTCCTGAGAAATGTTTGCTTTTATATTTTGCCTCCCAAATTGCTATCTATTCTGCGGCATGCGAATGTTGAAGCTGTTTTATAATTTTGTTACCTCTAAGAAAATCTTCTCTGTTTAGTAGTAAGCCAATTATGTAGATATCATTTTCTATCCTTTGAACTGATGATATATTTATAAATACCTTATGATTTATTTCAGATACACTCAGTTTAGAATATGGGCAATTTAAATCTCCTCAACAGAAGACTCAAATGCAGAGGAATTTAAATTTTAGTTCTGCTGTGTGATAGAAACGCACACAGAAGAGTTTATAAACAAAGGAGCATGAGTAACTGCCCATCATAAATATTTTATTCTTAAGATTTGATTTCTTTCTTCATCACATAGACCTGCGCTATGTGGCTGAAAAATACATTTGTAACAAATCTTTCTAGTAGATACTTGATATAAATAACAAAAGTGGTATAGTAATTTAGATTTTTTTTTTTAAAGTAAGGTCATAAGGACACTTTCCCTGCCTGAAATATTGGTCCCTGGCATTCTTAATGTCTTCAAGAATAAGAAAAAGTTAACTATTGCCTCCTCCTTGAAAATCAAAATGAGAATGTCTTTCCTCCAGTCATTTATATCAGGCCATAAATAGTATTTGCTAATAATATTAACAAGGAACTGACTTACTTCCTCTTTTTTAAGCAAGAGATAAAAGGTAACTGACTTTCCAATTACTGAGTGCTGCTTTTGCTATCAACTTGTCTCATTTCATAAATATGTTGAAATAATTTAAATTCCAGACCTTGGGAAAAAAAACCAAAACTCTTAGAATTGAATTCCCTGACTTTCTTATCAGAACAAGCAGGGAAGTATACCTCATACCTTATCTGGTTCCTTGGCATTATAACCCCAGAAGAAATATTTGGATGTTTTCAATTAAAACCTGACAAAAGATAAATTGCAGCATGAATGGCAGAGAAAATCAAATGTCAATTTTATTTGAAAGAACACATTAGGGAGACCCATTGAAACCAGGAACTGAGAGTAACTTGTGGCTGGGAGAGACAAAAGGTGGATCTCTTGCCCGAAAATGTCTCAAAAAAAATATGAAACAAAGTCAACAATCAGAGATCATGCAATTGGATGACTTAGTTCTTTGGATGGTCAGGGATAAGCCCTTCTGACTGGAGTTGATACCAGGCCTGTTTACACAGTGAGCTCCACAAGGGCGACGTGTGATCATCTCACTTATGAAATCCCAGAGGAAAGAATATAGGTTGATTGTAAAAATTCAAAAGTCACCGAAAATACCCAATGAAGAAAAAAAATGATAGCTATGATTTACTCCCTTGATATAATTTATTGTTGACAGTTTGATAAATTGCCTGCTAGACTTTTGGGGGTCTATATATATTGATCATTTATCTATTGATATTTGACAATAAGGTGAATATGTTTTTGTTATCTTAACTGCTGCCCTGAAAATTTATCATAATTGAGCCTGGAACAGATACCTTAACAAATGAATGAGTGAAAAGGTAAACCCTTAAAGGTGTGGACCAAGGTGTAGGTTGATGCCCGTAGGGCAAAATTGTTCTGCCTGAGTAGGGAGAGGAGTTCTTTTTGTTTTGTTTTTTCTTCCAAAAATGGGTCGAGGGCAGAGTAGAGAACAAATAATCAAGAAGTTGTAAATGAGGGGGAGTAGAGAGGAGGTGGAGGAGACTGTGAGACTGGATGCTGTGCGAGAGCCAATTGAAGTGCTGGGTGTCAGGAAGCCTGTGGAGACCAGCAGTCTCCTGTGGGGGCTTCCAGCCATTTGTTGTGCAGGAGTAGTGCCTCCTCTTCCCTCACCTCCAATGGTTAATTAATGGCTGTTAAATCCACAAAATACTTGCCGTGACTGAGTTTCTGTGGAAACGGTTCAAAGACTGACTTTGCATGTGACAAGTTAATGACATATTGGCATGGAGTGAATGCAGAATCCAGTAGAGGAGAATGTGAAATACATGTCTTCCTCTTTTGCTATCTCATCCCTGTGAATTCACAGAGCCCTTGGGGGATGTTTTGAAATCTACAGAATTTGAAACTATGGTTGTATGTTGAACCACTTGCATCTCTAAGGGTCAAAAAGACCTTAGGTACTAATATCCGGATTATAAGTACTCTAACCCAAAACATCATGTGGAGACCTCTCAGTCTTCTTCACTGATATTGATGGAATCCCTTGTAAGAATGCCCTTCAGATATATGTAATGGGTTTGTTACCAGCCTTGTATTAAGCAGCAGGTCCCTGAGGTTCCCCTCCTCTGGTCCTGCTTGCTCTGGGATGAAGCTCACCCTTTCTCCTCCAAACACCTGGTGGCCCTCTGAGAGTCACCACCTCCCACCAGCACAGACCCAAGATCTCTGGTAATTTCCCCTCAGCATTGCTGAGAGCTTGTAGAACGGCAGGGACACGTGGAAAATAAATTGCTGCTGCAGTTTAAGCTCGTCCTGCCTTGGGCCCCCCAAAAAGTTAGTGAGGCCAACTTTCTTACTTGTCATTAGCTGTCTCCATTGGTGAGGCACAGGCCAGGGCTACTGACTTTCATAATCTCCGAGTTGTGAACACAGAGAGAAGACCATTTTCTCCTTCCCTAAGTCTGATTTCTTCTTACCAAGTCCCCATTTTCTGTCCCAGGTTGAATCTCTTCCTACATGATTGACAATGAAGAAGAGCCATCTCCTACAGAGAAGCCCATATTCTACATACAAGAGAAAACTTGTTTCGTGTCCCCAAGAGAAAACCACTAAAACAACATGTTCACAGTCATCTGGGTTAGATAATTTTACTTTTAGTTGATGATGTGATATTATTTTTATAAAATAAATATATAAAATATAGCTTTCCATTTCCTCATTTCACTTGATGTAGCTTGAATATCATTCTATACAAGCACATATTCACATCATTCTTTTTAATGGTTGCCTGCATGCTAGTCCATTAAATGTTTATTGTTTATTGATGAACATCTTGGTGTATGTTTTTAAGATATTACAAGGATTTATTTCAAAAAATAATAATATAAGTGTAATGTAAGTGTAATATCTCAACATTGACTTTTTTAACATTTTTAATATGGTTAGTTACACATAACATGAAATTGACAGTTTTAACCATTTTAAAATGGACAGTTAGTTCTGTGGTATTAGTACGTTCACATTGCTGTGCCCCCCATCATCATGATGATGATGATGATCATCATCTATCTTTAGAACTTTTTCATCTTCCTCAGGTAAAACTATGTCCATTAAACATTAACTCCTCATTTTCCCCTGGCAACTGCTGTTCTACTCTCTACCTCTATGAATTTGAGCCCATTAGGTTCCTAATATAAGTTTATATACTATTTGTCTTTTGCGACTGGCTTATTTCTCTTAGTAATGTTTTTGAGGTTCATATATGTTTTAGCATGTATCAGAATTTCCTTTTTAAGGTTGAATAATATTGTATTGTATATACACTACATTTTGTTTGTCCACTCATCTGTCAATGTGGGCTTGGTTGCTTCTGTCATCGGTTACTGTGAATAATTCTGCAATGAACATGGGTGTACAAATATCCATTTAAGCCCTTACTTTTAGTTATTATGGATGTATATCCAGAAGAACAATTGCTGAGTCATATGGAATTACCATGTTTCATTAAATTACTATGTGTAATTTTTTAAGGAACTCTCATACTGTCTTCCACAGTGGCATTTTTCATAATATAAAAGTAGGTCTTTTTATATTCACATTACATTCTGTATGATAAAGTCCTTAAAGTATAGAAGTGTAATTACTGAGTCAAAAACATTTTAATAAATGTTGAACAAATATGCCTCCTGAAAGATCATATTAATTTACACATCTATCTATAATACTGAAACTCCTTGCTCTGTCACACCACGAAAAATTTTGTGTTAGTAATTCTTTCCTTCTCTTTGTCAAGATGAGTAGTGACATTTTTTAGCTTTCTTAGACTTGTTTCTGTATTCATTAGTGAGGTTGAGCATCTTTTTAATGTTTTCAGCTATTCGTACAAATGCTTGTTTGGTTTACTTAATTTATGTCATTTGAAATTTTTCCTACTGTGTTGTCTTTTTCTTAGTGATGAAAGAGAGCTCTTTATATATTAGAAAATTAACATTTTGTCATAATATTGTGATTGTTTTCCAGTTTTTGCCTTCTGACAATATCTGTGGAAGACACCTTATAAATATTTTCAAAGTTTAAGTCTGTATAGTGTTATATTTATAGATATTTTCCCCTATGATCTCTGGATACCATTTTATCCTTATAAATGCTTCCTTTACTCAAATATTTGTTAAAACACTAATTCTTATTTATTTCCAGTATATTATTATATTTGAAATATTAATTCATAGATCTAACTAGAATTCATTTTAGTGGGAAGAGAGAAATAGGATCTTGCATTTTTCTCCAAATTATTAATTAGTTGCTTAATACATTTTCCTTATAATTCAAAATGTCACTATTAACAAATGTCTAAAATACCCCATATTATTCTTTGTTTTTCTATTCTATTGATATACCTCTCTTTTACTGGATTATTAACATAGTATTTTATTTTTCATGGCTTTGTATCACCTTTAAACACATATTAAATCTATTTCCCTTCCTTCTGTTATTTTAATTTTATTATTGTTGTTCTTTGTTATTATCACTTGCACATTCTTTCAGATAAACTTTAGAAATATTCACTCAAGCTTATTAAAATTCTATTACAATGTCATCAAACTCATGAATTAATATGGGGAGACCTGACATCTTAAAATACTGAGAACTTTTATCCAGGAGCAAGACATTTTCATTCTATTTATTAAAGTCATTTTAATTTATGGTTATCTCTTGATTACTTTCAGTTGAACACAAATCTTAATTTTAAGTTTTTGTTGAGAACCACTGTTCTGCTTGATTATCACCTTTGTTTTTCTTAACTGCTTTTGTTCTCATCGGCAAAATATAAACTGTAACTCATTAGGAATTTGGAAGCAAGAACTTTAGAATAAAAATATCTAATTAAATTTCTACCTGAGGAGAATAGGGCAGCATTATTAGCAATGGCTCTTCCCAGGCATTTACTTCCACTCAGTTTAAATATGAACCTTGGGTGAGAAGAAAATGGAGAGTGAGGAAGGCAGAACAAGAAAGAAAGGAACAGAAGATAAATTCTTAGTTCTGGTAGAATCAGAAGTTTCATTTTTTTGTCTTTTTATTTTATTTCAAATGATGCAAATTCTTAGAAACTGAGATGTACTCATTACTAAACATGATTTAAAAGGGCTTCTAAATTCAAATACAAATGGCATTTGGGGATGGGCAGAGCGCTAACTTGCTCCAGTAGAGTGAATAACTGTGTGCTGACAATATTCCAGAGTGGAAGGAAGAAGAATTAGAACATTTTGAAAAAAATGGAATAAAAATTGGGTTAGTAAAATATGGGAAAAATGAGTCAATCCAATGACACTATTTTTAATGCATTTATAAATATCCTCAGGGTGCAATATAAATGATTTTAATTATTATTATCTCAAAGGTTGAGAAAATTCTTTTGCATTGTATAATTTACAGTATAAGATCAAAGAATAAATGAAACATATTTTAAGCAAACATCCAGTAGATTTACAGGAAAAGGTTAAAGGATAAAATAATTTTTAAAAAGAATGTGACAGTCACCACTAGAGGGTACAATAAGCAACTTTTCTTCCAGATATTTGAACGGAAGAATATCACTGAGAAATAAGAGGCAATTTAGAATCACAGTACTTGAAACAGCCTCCAAAGGTCATCTGGAAGAGAAATGGCTTTTAGAAATATTCATCAGATTTGATATCTAACAGAGGCCAGAGGGTATGAAATGATTTTCAAAGGCAGTGTTTATATTGGGTAAAGTTAAGCAGGTAAGTGAGTTTATTAAGGAATGTAGACATATTTCTAGAGTAATTAAATAGCGAAAAGTAAGCCTGTTATGCATACATGGAACAGGACATCCATCACACTCCGCACACCTGTTGATGAAAGCTGCTCCTACAGTGATTTGCTTGGGAAAGAGAACACCAGGGTAAAGAAAATGATGACAGGCTTCTGGAACCTCAGCAGGAGTCACCTTGGCAGTGAAAGAAAGGAATATATAACCTTCTCAAACAAGCTAATGATCATTGGCATGAGCCAGATGCAGAACGAATAAATTCATTACTTCCAATGTTTCACCCCACAAGTGTTTCACCCTAAGTTGTGAAAAAACAAACAAAATTCCCCATCAAAAACAGTTTTTTGTTTGTTTTTATTACATCATCTCACCAAAAATGTCACCTAATCTGCTATAATGTTTCTTGAAGAAAAAAAAAAATCCATTCTTTAATGCAAGGTTTGTCTCATATAAACATGCTTCCAATCTTTAAACTTCAAATACTACCGTGCTTCTTAGAAACACTGTGAGCTTTGCAATATAGGAAAAAATAAGGCAAGCAAAACATTTTATAAAGAGGAAAATTTAAATCTTTTTTATTAACTAATTTTCTAAGCATAACTTTGCTTAACAGCTACATAATACTTTAAAATGTATAATGTACCTTTATAATAATTTTTTTAAAGGAACTTTGCAGGCAGGAATGAAGGCGACTGAGCAGCGGGGCAGAGGCAGGAAGAGAGAGGAGAAAGAAGTGTTTTATTTATTTTTGTTTATTGTTTACACTGATTGTGCCTCACCCCCGCCACTCCCCCCCCCCCCCCCCACCGCCAGACTAGACCTCAGGGATATGTTACCTGCTTTCCTTCGGAGGTGACTGACCCAACCACTACTCCACCAGGAGCATCTACAAAAATCTTTTGATCTAGTATTTTTAGTCACAGTTTCTGAGTGATGAAGCAGTGACTTGGAGCAGGCAAAAAGCCTGATGCAAAATCTCCAGTTAGTATATGATGGAGTTGGGAGACTGGAATTTTGGACCCCTTCTTAATTCAGTCCTATTGGTGCTATCCTCTGGTGCCTATGGATGTACAATGATTCAGGATCAGAAATCCCCTTAATGGCATGCTTACATTTCTTGGCGAGAACTCAATTATATTTGTTTATTTAATTTATTGAGTGTGCTAAAGTGCATTTTATTTCTAGGGATAAAAGAGCATAAAAGTTTACAATACTCTATTCCATTCCAGAAATTGCATTTAGCTGTCAGTTTATTTTATTTTCAGGAGCAATTGTATTTCAAATAAATGTACTAATTTCCACTTAAAAAGGAAAACAGTAGTGTAAGAGATAAATAGCAATACAGACGTATGATTTTGATTTTCTGGCTTAATTCCTTCAGTAACTAGTCAAAAATTGAAGGGACTTTAAACTTAATATGAGAAGGGTTTTCTCTGTATGCAAATGCTCTTGTGTTTGTGCCCAGAGTACCCAGTTACTAATAGTTTTGATTTCTCGATCATTTTTGTTTCTCAGGTCCATTTCATCATCTAGGTATGACACCCCAGATAGTTTATCACTAAGAGATTTTTATATTTTTTCAGTGGTTGAAGTCTTTTGATCTTCATTATCTCATTACCTTGCCTTCTTTTATTGATTACCTGGAAAACATTCTCAAAATGTACTAAGTGTATGCCTAAATTTTTTAGCATTTGTTAAAGCATTAGAATAAATTTTAGCATTTGCTTATATTATTGCTCATCCATTTTGATGCACATGTTTTGAATGTAGAAAAGTATTATCATAATTGCTTATTTTAATATCTTGAACAGCAATGGCACTGGAGATGGATTATGGATAAACAGAAATGCAATACTATCTTTTACACACTAATCATTTCTACATAAAATGGAGGTAGAATGCTATAGATATATTCTTTCTGGAAAGTATTTCATTTGCATTTAAATTCTGAACTTAATATGACCACTGGGTCACTGTTAAAAGATGTTTTTATTCACGTAACATTGTTTTATAGCATTATGTAGGTTTCAGGTGTATAACTTTCTAAATAAAACGTGTATACTAAATTATGCTCACCACGAAAAATTTAGTTTCCATCCTTCACCATACAACTGACTCCTGTTGCCTGATTAACTCATGTCCCCTCCCCCTCTTTCCCCCTATTTTGTTCTTATGGTCTAAGAGTTTTATTTTTTATTTATTTATTTTTAATCTCCTACATATAAGAGAAGATTTCTTTTTCTCATAGCTGGGCAGTATTCCACATGTTGACTGTTTCAACAAATTTTTCAAGAAGTTGTTTATGATTTCATATGAACTTGATGTGATGGGAGTTTCAAGTTTTATTCTTGTTTTTAAAAATGTTGGTGCCATGTCTATATACCATCTGAACTTATTTACTACATACAGCTCCCTTTTCTCTATCTATATGTAGTTCTCTCTATATATTTAAAATAAAATTTGATTCAAATTATTTTTCTACGTATGTGAAAATAAATGTGTAGCTAAAATATTTTAATAAGTTATTCTTTTAAAATAATTTTGGATACTCTATTTGATATGAATACATATTTTGCTTGACACTAGCTTAGTGGAAAAAGTTTTGAACAAAGAATTAAAGACCTGGATTATTGTATAAACGTTATTCCTATTTCCTAACTTTGATCACTGAGTAAGTCGATTGGCTCCCTGAGCCAGAACCTTGTAAAGACCTTTGCACATGCAATGTATGTAAATGTTAGTTTCCATCCCTTAGAAGGAATTTGCTGATTAAAGATCATGTTTATCCACTCCAACACAGTATGATTTGAGTTCAGATACCTTTTTTGTGCAATTCTTATCCACATGCTATGCAATTAAATGCTGATAAAAGACACTGGAGCTATTCCAGAGAGGTCAGGCTATCAATGAAAACAAGTGAGGAGTCAGATCCCCATTATACATGCTTTGCATGGACATTCACACACTTATTTACAGTATTCTTTTAGGACCCTTATTGTTCTTTTCAGGACTGCAAGAATAGAAGCCCATTAAAATAGCTCAAATCACAGGGGGTTGAGGTTATTGTAGGTACTCAGAGATCACATGAAATATAAGGGTACCTAAGGGCACACATTTAGGTCTGATGCCAACTAGAGCTGCAAAACCAACCTCATCATATCAGAGGCTTTGAGGTCTCTTCTTCTGTCTCTGTCTTATTTCTTCCCCCCAACTCACATTACTTGCAGCTCTTTCTCAGATCAGTTTTCCTCTCCTCATTCATTTTTCTCATGACCTCAAAGTGGTAGCAAGTGGAATCTAGTCCAGCTCATATATTTCCATGAAGCCAGAGGTCTTTGGTGAACCACCAGATCAACTCTTCTGGGAATAGACTTCATAGAACAATGACCTGCGGGCCACCCTAAAGCAGTAAATGGAAGGGGAAGTGTGCTTCATCTTCACTGAGGAATATAGGAATTCCTTTCACTACCCAGCACTCCCTTCCAAGGTATTAATAACAATTTGCTAGGGGTCATGGGGGTATACTGAAGTCCTATAGGAGAACATGATTCAAAATTTTTGTTTCTGTATGATACATCATGGCTGAAAAATATCCTGTCAGTTTTGACACACTACTTTTTGTAAAACAGGAAGGAAGGGAGAGGAGAAAGCACTTTCATCTATGTACATATGTATGTTTGCCTCTATCTATTCATCTATCTATTTGTTTTTGGTTATTTTCTCCAGCCCCTTATCTCAAACTTGGGTCCTTGGGCTTAACAAAATCTACACCCCAGCTGCCAACCATGCCACACTTTACTCTTTTAACACTGCTAGACTAGATTGTTTTGGCTCTCAAGTTAGACCAACAATCCTTTCCTGGGTCAGATTACATTCAAACTTTAAATTAAAAAAATTTTTTTGAGAGAAATTGGGTCTGTGATCCAGACTCCTCTGTCTGGAGAAGTATAACCACACCAGACCCTTCTATAGTGGGAACAGAGGAAACAGTAAAAACATTTACCTTGCTGGCTCATGGGTTTTGACATATGTGATATAATATTCTCATTCTTAAATGAAGATTCTGTGGTTGATTTCTCCCCTAAATGTTGATATCCCATTAGGTAGGCTGGCTAATAAAAATTCCATTAGTTAAAGAAGTGAAAATTCACGTTTTACATATTGTGACTTCAACACAAAAAAGTAAGTTTTTAATGCAAAATTTTGCTGAACTTGTGATTATAAGATATGTGTTTTCAGCTGTGTCATGTCTGAGAATCAAGTGAAAGATTTTTATGCATGAGGTCTAAGACGGTACAGAGGAAACTGCCTTTTAAATAAGCAATTATTATTGATAAATGTAGTTTGAGAAACATACTTTGAAAAACATTTTTGAGAAAACTGCTATGCATGGATGAGAACATTCTAAACCAGCTCCTCTAGGGATGATCTGGTATCTGCTATGTGTAAAGAGACAATTGCATCATGTATTTTATATTTGCGGTGCTACTTATGTCAGCACACACCCCACTTGATCTTCTTTGAACTCATTATCTAACTGAATTTTAGAAGATAGCTTTTTTTAGTGCTTAGGCAAGGGCCCTACTTACTTAAGCATAACCAGGCCAAGTCGGGGCACAGGAGTTCTAGCTTTGTGCTAGCCTACAACTCTCCAACATGTGCGCGTGGTGTTCCCTGCTTTTCAGAGTATGTTGAAAAGCAAGAAGATTTGTTGTACTTTGAAAGTTCTTTTTTTTTTTTGGCCAAGGGAAATGTTTTTTGAAATCGGAAACATTATCTATGGTGTTAAAATGCATCATTGTAACAAATGATTATAGAAACGCTGTGATAGTCTTTTACCATTTTAACATGCCATGCCATATGATGTTTAAAGCATAAAAACTTATAAGTGATACCAGTTCAAACTGAATATTGTATGACTAAAGTGCTTAAGATATTCTGAAACCCACAGGGATTTTTTTCACATCTCTAAAGGGAAAATGCAGGAGAATTGAAGGCATGTGAGAGCATAAGATACCTTAGGCTGTTTAGCATAAAGGTCTCCTGGGAATTTAAATAAATGATTGTTGCAAACCAAAAAGGAATTTAGAAAACAATAAAGACAAACTTGTTTTCCAAAGTTTATCCTATGTTTATACATACAATGCTTCCCGCATGCTGCCTATAAAGCCCCCTCTATTTTCCTCCTGAATTTATGCTGACCTTGTGTCTTTAAAAGCTTTTAGCTGCCTTATATCCTCTCTTCTTAGCCATGACCAAACTTGTTTTTGTATTTCATATATGTTATATTTTTGATCTCTTTTGGATCATCAAGAAAGATTCTGGAAACTTGTTTATGCTTCTACATTTTTCCAGTCAAATTTTTAGAAGCCTCCAAAGATTTTAGACCTGATTTGACTTCTAATTGCTCCATATACTATAAAAAGAAAGTATAATTTATTTTCTAAAATAAATTAGACATGTATACCAGAAATGCTTTTGCATGGTCCCGTGATATGAAATTTATTTTTTCTTCACTCTCCAGCCTGAAATTTATTTTTGCTTGTCCATTTTCACTTTGTCCAGAGGTCCTCCCTCTTGAAATCTTTGTTAAGAACCACTTGACTACTTAGGTTTCTTTGCCTTGTTTTCTAATTGTTAGCCCTGCAGTTACCCTGTAGCAATGTGATTGCTGACATGTCTATTTCCAAGTTAAGATAGTAGCTCATCGAAGTGCAGGGAATTTATTTGTGAATCATAATGGCTGGTGCATTGTCCACTGCAAATAAACACAGAAAGAAATGTATCTTAATGTAGTACATGTAAACCCATACTTTCTGATCTGCATAAACACTTAAAATTTTACTTCACGTAATAAAATGTAAATAAAAACTTCACTTCAAATGTAAGAAGCTATGAATTTGCCTAAGAAATGGGTTGCCAAATCTCTGTTCATATACAGTCACTTCTGGTACCTTAGAACATGATTCTCAAACTTGGAAGTATTGGCAGTTTGGGCTGGATATTTCTGGGTTGTAAGGAGCCGTCTTTTCCATCAGAAGCTGTTTTAGGAGCATCCCTGGCCTCTAACCATTCAATGCTAGTAGCACTCCTCATCCCAGTGGTGACAAACATGTTTGTAGACATTGAAAAATGTTTCCTGGATAGCAAAATTGCTCTTGCTTCAGATATAATACCCTAGGATGCAACCTTTCTTACTTTAATCAGTCACTATCTGAAAGAGATTTCAAACATCATTAGAAAAGCTAATTCTATTAACTCTGCAAGATATTTATTTTTAAGTTTAAACACCCTTTTAATCTTCCAATGAACTCACAATGCAAACTTGCTATATCCTTTTAAAAAAATATTTATTCGTTTAGAGGAAGGAAGCAGGAATGAGGGCAGGTGGCAGACAGGAAGAGAGAGAAGGAAGAAGTGTTTATTCGTCCATTTTAGTTGTTCATATTGGTTGTTGCCCCCATTCCTGGTACTTGCACCCAGGTCCTGGAGTTTTATGTGACTATGCCATCTGGAGCTGCAAACTTATCTGCTAAGCCATCAGGGTGCCCCATCATTTCTTTTTAATATTTACCTCAAAACTCATTTTTTTTTTTTTATCCAGTTCTCCAAACTATATTTCAATTATACCTAGTGTTACAGTTATCTATTGCTTCTTACCAGGCTGCCTCAAAACTTTATGGTATAAAATAAACAATTTTGTTCTGTGCATAATTTTATGAGCCAGGAATCTAAACAGGACATAGTAGGGGTGACTAGAGATGGCTAGGATAGTTCAGCCAGGTCAGATATATGGATCTTTTTTATCTGTCGACTTAGTTTCTCAGAATTTTTCCGTGTTGTATTTGCTGCAATTAAAAAAATACAAGATGACTCTTTGGTTTATGTAAGGTACATGGGTCAGGAAGTATGAGCCTAGCTGGATACCTGTCTCTCCAGGAGGCCATTGTACTTCCTTCCAGTATGATAGTCTCAGAAAAGTCAGAATTTGTACACTGTTCCCAGAGGAGGTGCTCAAGAGAACTGGAAAGAAAGCACTGACTTTTTATGACCTGGTCTTAGAAGTCCTGAACTGCTACTTCTGTTACATTTTATTTTTCAGGAATTAACTAGGTCCGGCCCAGATTCAAGGGCAAAGAGATGGAAAAGGAGAGGAACAGATATTACTTCTCCTGGCGGTGGGGGTGGGGGGGTCATGAAAGGAGGGAAGAAATTTATGGTGGCCATCTTGGAAAAAAGCTACCATTATCTGCCTAGGTTTAAACAAGATATTCTCTGTTCTTTTCCATTCATTTAGGATAGCATTCACCTTTCCTCCCAGGTATGTGGCAGCAAAATTCTGGGGCAACAGGATAACAATTCTCCATTCTTGTCCCTAGGATATTTCTTTACTTTGGACAGCAGTCCTTTCTTTTCCTTTTCTTTTTGTTTCTAATAAATACTTGGGCTTTTATTGTAAGAAAAAAGCATTTTGGGGGAAACATTCTAAGCTCATTTATAAAGTTGACTTTCAGCTCTTCTGGAATATCTCTCAGGAAGTAACATTTGTCATCCTGGGAGACATAGCAAGCTGATAGGAATTTTCCTCCTAGGAGGAGCCAGTCATCATTTTTAGCTTGTCATAAACATAAACCATAAACATTCATTGGTCTCAAGAGTGGTTTAGGGGGTAGAGCGTATAGTAAGGAGACAGTCCTGGATTGTAAATTCCAACAATACTGCCATGGGATCTAGGGTGAGAGTTTTAACTTCTCTAACGTTAATTTTCCTTCTCTGAAAAATGAATAAAATATGCCTGACTTGAAGGTTTTTGTTGCTGGGACACAATCTTCTATGCATCTCATGCTTGTGCATGTTTAGCGGCAATGACTGCCTTGGCTTAAGACTAACTTTTCATACATGATTGTGCAGTGAGTAGACTTGGAGTTTAGTGATTGCCTTTGGGACAGAAGGTCTATTTATTTTCTGACTAAAACCATAAGATAGTGTCTACCTCTGGGGCAAATGTCATCTAGACTCACTATCTGTTATACAAGATTCAGGTTTCCTAAGTTTAAGATTTTTCCTCTGTAATGCAATCAACCAGGCATGAAGGAGAGAGATCACCTTCTTCATGTCACCTTGTGGGAATTGAGGAGAATATGCAAATGCTGATCCTCTGGCTACTGCTGTAATTATAATTAACAAAACCCTTTGCTGCTGACTTAGTAGTCTGGTGTATTTATCAGCATCTATGAAATGGTGGTAGACTTACTAGCTTGCATGTAACTGAACCAGTGTCACTAAGACATTCCTATCTGTACTTCTAAATCCATGATTCTCTAACCATATCTGAGAGCAGAATGAAATCGTAAATTCTCAGTGTTAAGGTCAGTTCCCCTAATACAGTGTCCATTGATTGAAAAGCAGCTGAAGAGAGAGAACGTAGTGTGGCAATGCAATAAAATATATTTTGTTCCTATTTTGAGAAGTCTGTAGCTTCAGATTTTCACCAGGATGAAGTTGGTTTGACTCTCTCCAATGTATGTACTATTCAAATTAGAACACACATCATGTAGAGGTGAAGCTTTCTTAGCAGACTCCAAATTACACTACTCTCTTGGACCTAATCTAGATCAATTCATTTTTTGCAGGGAGGTCAGTGTGCCCACCAACAACATTGAATCACCTTCTCCTTTATCCCCATAGGTGCCTACTGAAACTAACTTGAGTATTTTTATTGTCCTCAATTTATCTTAATTCAAAATATTGATCATCTACTAGGCAATTAGCATGAGCCTAAACATTGTGTGGAATATAAAAATAAGCACTTGGAGTTTATAACCTTGTTGGGTCAACTTGGCACTTATATGGAAAACTATATATGCTAAAATTAAAAATTTTCACAATATATAGTAAACCAAAAGAAATGCTATCTATGCAAAGACTTGCATGCAAATGTTCATATAGCAAATTTACTTGTAAGAACCCCAAACCTGAAATAATACATATTAAAAATAATGCTTCCATTAGCTTTGTAACACATTATCCCAAATTAAAAAAAAAAAATATTTATTAGCTCACAGTTTCGATGGATCAAAAATTTGGAAGAAACTTAGATGGGTGGTTCTGGCCTTGGATGATAGCAGTCAGACTGTCAAGGGATTGTGGTCATCTGAAGTCTGGACCGAAATCAGAGGATCTGCTTTTAATATGACTCACTCATGTGGCTATTATCACTCGTGATAAGAGACCAGTTTCTCATTACATTGACTTCTCTAAAGTGCTGCTTGAGTTTCCTCACAGCATGGCAGCTGACTTCCTTCAGAGTGGGTGATCCAGAAGAGAGCAAAGTAAATTCCAAAATCTCCATATGACCTACTTTCTAATGTTTCATACCATCATTTCTGCTCTATTCTATTTATTAGAAATGAGACATTAAGTCCACATTGGAAATGAGAGGAAAATGAGGTTCTGACTCTTGAGAAGGTTAGTATCAAAGAATTTGTGGATATATTTTAAAACCATCACACCACTTAAATGTGCATTAACAGAATTCATAAAGAATTTTTTTGCATATGAAAAATGGACTATTACTCAGCATTGCAAAGGAATGTAGTTTTGACACACACGATATGGATGAATCTCAGAATAATTATGTCAAGTGAGAGAAGTTAGATATAAAAAGACAATTTTGGATTTCACACATAAAAATTTCTAATAACTGTACACTAAGCTATACGTAGAGAAAGTAGATCAACTGTTACCTAGGGACTGGGTACAGTGGAATGTAATTATAAAGGGAAGGAGGGATTTCAAAAGAGCACAAAACACTTTTGGAGGTGATGGATGTACCATTTCCTTGTTTGTGGTGACAATTTCAGAGATGTGAGGATATGTCAAAACTTATCAAATTAGGTTTAATTTAGGTTTCTTCGGTTTTAAAGATTCTCAATTTATTGTATGTCATTTGTACTTTAATAAAGCTAAAAATTTATGGTAAAGACAGTTTTTTTCAGTTCATGTGCTAATTATTTTTTCTAGAACTTTAGTTTTAGTTTTCACTACTGTCTCTTTAGTCACAAAATAAAATTAATAAGCCTGGGACTTGTATTCATTGAAGGATAGTTTTCAGCATAGAAAAGAGTACTTATTAACCTCTTTTAACATAAAGTAATACTTTTGGGATACTAGGCTCTTATTCAGTTAATCAACACAGTTCAGGTTATTTTAATTTAAAAGGTATTCCTCGAAGAATTTCAATATATCAAACTTACATGCCTATTTTATTTTGTGTTCATCTCATCAAACTAATTTATACCTCCAGAAATATGCTCTTTTATCTTAGTTTATTAAATTACCATTCACCTGGCATCGTGACCCAGAAACTTCTATTACTTCTCCTTCATTGACATATTCCCCAACCTATCCCTCGCAATTCATTTATTAATTTGACATGCATTCATTGAGCAATGGCCACTTCCAGACATTATACGAGTTGTTAAGTATACAGTTGTGAGTACACATACTAATTCTTACCCTTACATTACCAGCGAAGTGTTTCATCTCTGACTCTAGCCAGTTGTATACTGGGAATGCCTCTGTCCTCCATTCCCATTGTTACTGATTCATTTTAAACCCTCATCATCTCTTACCTAAAAGAATTTTCTAGATGTCTCTTCTCTTCTTATATTAGTTTGTTTTCCATATCACTGCTAAAGTTTCTTTTATAAAACAGATCTGATCATGTTATTCTATGATCAAATAGCTTTTGATGGATTCATAATATGGATTAAATGAAGTCAAAACGCTCATGACCACTGCTTACTGGCTTGGCCTCAATGCCATTAACTCACTTCCCCTTATCTATTCTAGAATATTGCACTATTCAACATTTCTCACCCTGCTGTGCATGTTCACATCTGCTTACACACTTTCCTTCTCTTTGGAAATGAACTTTGAACTTACTTCTCTTTGTAAATTCTTGTGTATCCTTTAAGGTATTGTTCACATGAGCCTCCTTTCTAAAGAATAACTATACCTACATAGAATTTATCAGTCTGTCAGACTCCTGCAACATTTGTCTATTGCTACAGTTTAGCGCTTATCAGGACATGTGCAGCTCAGAAATGAGGAAGAAAAAAGCAGCCCTAGCTCCTAGGTAGGCCAGTCATTGTGTTATATTGCTGAACATAACATTTTCAAGGAAAACTAAAATCATATAAGGTTTATCTGTGGATTTTTCACTTAATGGACCCACCATAATAAAATCTGAATGCAGACAAAAACAAGAACGATATGCCAACCACAAAAATGGTCATACATCTTTCCCAGCAAGCATGTCTCCTCCTTCTTTAACAACTTCAGGTTTAGCCCCATTCCATTTCCACTTAGATAAAAATTATTAAGATTTGGAATCATAGAATTGCTATTACTTTCTGACAGCATCTAATGTGTAGTAAGCTCCTGCTTCCTTGACTCTTTCCCCAAGTTATTGAACACGAGCCCAAATCCATTATAAACCACCCCGCCAACCCAAGCACACCCTTGAGACTCTCCTTTGTTGAGGTGTGAGGTCTCCCTTGTTGGAGCAAATAATAACCCAACTTTGTTTAAGTGCAGGTATACTTTTTGTGGTATTTCACTATTGGACATCGGGGCATTTACATATCTGATCTTTCTGCTAGACTATGAGAACTTAAGAGATCTGGGACACATTCATCTAGGTACCCTTACCAATCTTTGTGCTTAACTAGATGTTGAGTACATGTTTGTAAGTCAAATGAATGAATGCATACTTTATGACTGAAGGCACACACTTTCATAAGAAGAAAGTGCCTTAATAAAATATGCTTTATCTCATCAAAATGCCTGGCCAGTCTGCTGTTAACTGAGTTTGCTTTCACATGTGAAGGTGCTCCTGTGGTTTTGATGTTATTGCCTTTGGCCAGTTTCCTGTCAGCAGAGCTTATGTCTTTGTTTTTGAAGTGACAATGGCTTGTATTGTACCCCCAAAGTTCTTCACGATCCTGACCATTCCCAGCATGCACAGTTACACAACGCACCAAGGGTGAGGATGCTATTATCCCAACTATACATTACTGGAAATAAGTCACAGTAGGAAAGCAGATTAGGACAGTTTAAAGTGTGAGGAAAGTGAAGCTAAGAAAAACTAGAAAGAAAATTTGTTTCTAACTACAGTTAGAACTCATACCTTTTTTGACTTCATGGGTGAATCAAGGTATAGTATAGTTCTCGCTCTAGGATATATTTGTATCTCAGATTTCCAGAACCCACTCAACCTTTATCTTATAGATCTTCCTATTTTATACTTTATACTTTATACATACTATTCAAAGTGCTAACTCTATTCAACTGAACATATCTTATTTTTAGCCAGGACAGCAGAGTGGTTAACAAATCAGGTTTTTGCATCACAAAAACATGGATTGGAATCCAGGATCCCCACCTTCCTGAATATGTGACTCATATCACTTAACTTTTCCTAATCTTACTTTTCTCATCCGTAAAAGAGGGTTGTCAATAATAAAGACTCCAAAGAGTTGTGGTGAGAATGACATGAGATACCTTCCTGAACATAAATCGCTAAAAAATTATAGCTATTATTAATACAATTAGTTCATTATTTTTCATTTGCAGAAATTGCATTTATAAATCCATTGTGGAAATTGGGTAATATCTATGCAGTATGATATTTACAACACACTTAGTTTATATATTTGATATATAATATCATATGTATATTATAGTATAGAAACAAAAATACAATGATTTTTAGTTTAGTCAAATGCGTGATTTCAGTTATAAAACTTTGCACAACTGGTTAGTGTGTATTGTATTTTGCCTGAAATAAATTCTAAATCTGAAAAAAATACTCTTTATAATACCTATCACAGTGGGAGTTTTAGTGATTGGATTGGATGACTTTCAAGTTCCCTGTTGTCAGAAAGAGAAAAGTGAATTTGATAAACAGCAGGACAGACTAAACCAGGTGGGAAAAGAAGCAGAAACTAAACTGGCCCTTGGGAGGGATAAGCATTATTATCATACCCAACTGCAGATAACAAAAGAAATTCACTCAAATGGGAAGTGTTGATGAGAATGATGATAGGTAATTGGTTGGTCTAAACAGGCAGCAAGCAGCTATGAAGTCAAAAAAAAGTTGGAGCACATCAGAGCAAGTAGGTGAAATATGCAAGTTAGATATATATTGTTATTAATACCTATTAGTAATAATTTTTATGTGCCAAGAGTTGCGCTAAATTGCGCTTGTTAGCTCGTTTAATCCTCAACATCCCAATTTCATGAGCACTATTGCTATTCCTATTTACAGAGGAGGACGTGGAGCTAAAGTGGAGTATGCCAGGACTTAATTCCAAAAAAGCCAGTATTTGCAGGGATCTTTTGGGTTGCAGCTTATTTCAGGTATTTTTAACCTCTGCGTTTGTATTGTCCATAGCTAGAAGATCACTTTGAATCATTTTGGTATCTTTCATATCTTCTCCTTAGCATGCCTATGCTTTCCTCCATGCTCATGAACATACGGAATATAATAGTGATAATTATTTTCATGCTCAAGTTTACTAATTCTGTCATCTGTAGCACTTATTGTTTCATTTTGATCGATTTTCTTCTTATTAAGGATCCTATTTTCCTGCTGCTTTGAATGCCTGATAATTTTTTATTGTATGTCAGATTGAGAATTTTATTTTGTTGGCTGCTAAGTATTTATTAAAAATATTCTCAAACCTTATTCTGGTATTTAGATGAGTTTAAATTTTGAGGCTTTTTAAGCTTTGGTTGACTGAACCAGATTCACCTTTATCTAGGTCTAATTTTGCCCACTAATAAGTCAATTCCCTCCTGACACCTCAAGTATTAAACCATTTTTCTACTCTAACTAGAGGAAACACCAACTATTCCTGGCCTCAGTTAAGCTCCAGGGATCTACTTGCCCCTTTCAGATGTTTTCCTCCTTGGTCTTGTTAGTTTCCTCATCTACGTACAATGGCTGGGACTCCAATGAAAATTGTCATGGGATAGGAAAGTCCTCTATGGTCTCCTGTCCTCTCTTTTCTGCAGTTCTCTTTATCTTATAGTCTCTTCCCCAACTCTATCTTCCTTGACCTCTGTTAAGACTGCAACTCTGGAGAATGCTGCACTTGGTCTGATTTTTTTCCTCTCTGCACTGCGTCCTGGGAATTTTTTAAAGGCAGTGAACTGCAGCTACTTCAGACTCACTCCACTGGCTTTTTCCTCTGAGGAATTACTGCCCTATGCTGCCTGCTATCTAATGCCATCTGTTTCATCCCTTTCCCCCCTAATTTATAGATGTTTAAGGCAAGGTAGAAAATCTAGTCTCTTATTCCATCTTGATCAGAAATCCCCAAATATCTTTTTTACTGAGTTCCCAGAAGTTACAACCTGGATACATACATGATCTATATCCTGAAACACAACACATACAGTGTAACTGTCTCGTGACCACACAACATTCCACTTGGGCGCAGTTGGTCTTCATTTGAATGTCTAGTGTCTGCCATATCCCATTTTCATGTACAAATTTATTTATTAGGCATTGCTCTTTCTGTTGAAAGCAACAAAAAATGTTCCTAAACTAGTTTTAAAAAAAAATCCCTGTTAATATCAGTAAAAGTTCATAGATCACTAGTGATTTCAGCTATGACAAGATGTGAGGGTTTCATTGATAGTCTAAAGATTATCTCTACAAATGACCTTTCAAATGACTCTCAAATGGCAGATAAGATTGTTGTTGGCACTGAAAGTCTTACATCCTGCAGCAGCTACTTAAAGACATATATCTAAAACCACTCAAAAAAAGACCTCCTTTCTGATAGCACTTATAGAAAAGTCCTCATTTTGGGTCAGATAAGCTAAACTGGGATGCATGCCCATTTTAGACCCAGTTACTGTGGCCTCGGGCAAGAGATTCTTTCATTGTCTAGCATTGGTTATATGACCTTGTTAATCATATGGGAGGGGTTATGTTTAGGAGAGTGTGGGTTTATTGTCAAAAGAAAGAGAGGAGTTTCTGTGCAAAATAGGGACCTATTATTAGACTTGGGGTATGAAAAATGGAACTTAGTTTCAGGAATAGTGCATAAACCCAATGCCATATCTTACACACAAAATAGAGAGGATTTACCTCAAGGTCAATGACTCAATCCAGCTATTGAACAAAAGCATACATCTCTTGTACTAAGAACAGATTGATCAAAGACTTTTGAGTGTGGTGACATCTACTAACTGAAGTCAGGTAACCTCACCTATGAAAAGAAAATAATATCAAAGGAGTGATGACACATTTGCACTTTTAATATAGATGGTCTATAACTCTATTACAACATATCATAGAACTAGTGCTTTGGGGGCATGTCATTGTGGCTCAGGTGGCTGAGACACTGGTGTGCAAATCACATAAATATCCAAAGACCTGGGTTTGTGACCCAGGATCAGGTGAAAAACCAAAAACAAACACACGAATAAATAAATGAATGTGAGTCTTCTTCCTCATCTTTTCTTTCTTCTTCTCTCTAAAAGAAAACAAAGAGAAACAGTGCTTTTATTAGAAATTACTGCTGCATAAACTCTCATAGGTGAAAGGATGCTATTAATTTTCAAATTAGGGAAAGGTTACATTTAAATTTCACTAATGCTAAATCGAATTATTAAAAAAGCATTTCAACATTAAAATGATGTAGAAATCTTGTCATTTGGGGGAATAAGCACTAGGATTAGCAATTGCATTCCAAGATATTCAACCAATAGGCTTTTTGATCAAAAACAGTTTGTCCTTTTAAAAATTCTAAGAAATTGGTAGTTACTATCTGATGTATTGCTGGTATAAAGGATTCTGAAGCTGTGTTTGAACTAAACTGCAAAGAATGGCTTTTTCAAAGTGACTTTTGTTCCAGCATTATCTTTTGCGAGTATTAACTAGGCTGATCATACATACCATTTTAAATGGAACAGTACTGATTTTGTCATATTTCCTGACCATCCCATCCTTTTAATATAAATGTCAATATATATTAATATAAATTGTTTTGTTTGTAATAAACTAAGGCTGTCTTTAACGTGGGGCAAAGGGACAGTTAAGTTGCCCTAGGCCCAGTCTATTGAGGGGCCCCAAAGCCATCTGTCCCTTTTGCCCTACATTAAAGATGGCCCTTGCTGGCACTGCCATAGCTGCTCTTGCAGTTCCTGCCTCCTGTGAGGAAACAGGAGTCACCCAGAAGGAGGATTCCTCCTGACCCCTCAAATTACTATTTCTTCAAAGAGAGCTGAACACCATAGTGTGATTGAGCCACAGATAAGTACTATGGGATTTAGCTCTGACACTGTGGGGTTATCACTGGCACTGTGGCAGTTATTGGGCATTTCTTGCACTGTGATGGTTAAAGTGGCATGTGTTTTATTCAGGACATCTAGAGCTTGGCTTCTAGCGGCACGAAATTCGGTTTTCACCTAAGGTGCCAGAATTCCCTGCACCGGTCCTGGCCATTTGTATGAAGTCCCACTGGACCACATGTGTCACTATGTGAGCCCTGATCACCCTCACATAGCACTTACTTGTTGCTGGCCTGGCTGCTCTGCTCCTGCTCGAATTGTTCCATCTCCTCCCATCCTCTTAGTTTCCAGTGCATGAACCTTCCTTGTTTTTGTCATTTCGGTATCCTGTTTCTGTCTCAAGGAAATATGGACATGACTCATGTTCTGAAACAAAAGGGGTAACTACATCTGACTCTGGTTTCAATAGGTTTCTTTGCCTTGGGTAAATCATATAGAGTTACCTAAGTTTCATTTGTACAAAAGAAAAAGATTTGTACTATTCAGGCATTCACAGAGATGAACATACGATGAAATAATATATTATTTAGGTATATGTATTTAAATTATAAACCTCTTAGTTAAGGGGAAATAAAATTTGGGATATTGATCATCTTTGAGTGATTGGATGATAGAAGGGAGCTACATGCAATAGTATTAATAACTACATAGCTCTTAAATTGGGTAGAGAGTTCAGATGTGTTTAGTACCTTCTTCATTTATTATCCTTTATAACATGTTAGTGTTATATATACTTTTTAAGGTATCAAATATTACATCATAAAACAAAACAACATAAAAATAAGTGCATTTGGGAAAAACACATCATACACCTTAAATAAAGCTCATTATGAAGAGAAAATTATTTAGTTTAAGTCCCCAGTCATATGTATCTGTATTCTGTTAAACTCTTTTCTAGTTTGATAGATATTGAAGAGGTCACCCAGAGTACCATGAGAGATGATTGACACAGCTTTCTCTGTCTTTCTTGTGAACACTTAATTTACTTAAAACATAACATGTATATATTTCTGTATCCTTGGGTACAGAGATATAGAAACCACAGCAAGCAAAGGATTCCTACACCTGCTGTTTCTGCTTTCTCCTGATTTCACTCATCTTCTTGAACTAGGTTCCTCACACTCCACTGAATAAAGATAATTTCAGGATCACAAGTGACTTTATCTTGCCAAGTACAGTGATTGTTTCTCTGATCTGATCGTGTTTAACCTCTTAGCAGCTCTTACTGCAGGTGAACACGCTTTTTTTTTCTGGGAAGTATTTTGTTCTCAGTACTTTTCTTCTGTCTCAGCTGTGCTGTGTACTGTGTGTTGTTGCTGACCTGGTCTCGGCTCCATTTGATTTCTAAAAGTTGAATGGTGAAGCCTTGTCCTTAGCTTCTTCTTTTCCTATAGACTTTCTTTTCCTATAGACTTTCATTAGGTGATCTCGAAATGTGCTGGTTAATTCTAAATTTCTATCCCCAGCTAGAGACATTCTTCTAAGTTACAAATTTATGTCTCTAAGTGCTAAACTGACATTTTCACTCAGGCACTGGAAAACCTCTAAAAGTCTGCTCATCCACCAGATTTTCTCTCCTCAAAAAATGCTATGTCCATCATGCTTGATCTTAGACTGTAAATATCTTTGATTCCTTGTTTTTCTTCACACCCCACAGCCCATCTTTTATCAAGTACTGGCAGCTCTTTCTCCAAAATATATCCCAAACATGATCACTTCTCATCAATTTCACTTATATAATTGTAGTATAAGCTTCCATCATATTTCACTTGGACACTGCCTGCCTCACACAGCAGCCAGATTTATTTTTAAAGCATAAATCCGATTATAACATTCCACCACACAAAGCTCTCTGCTTCCCACTGGACTTACAATGAATTTCTAGTGCCTTGTCATGGCCAGAAAGTCCTCCCTGATAGCTCTTAGGCTCCATCTCATGCCACTCTTCATCTCCTTGCCTAACCTCCACCATCCTGGTCCTTTCTATACTCCATAAATATACAAAACTTCTCCTTTCTTGGTGTTTTTGCATTTGATATTATCTTTGCTTGGAATGTATCTCTTCTTCCCAGCCTGCCCCAGACCATCACATGTTTTCTTCTTTGCTTTATTCAACTGCCAATAGTTCTTTATAGAGAACTGTTTTAGGGAGACAGGAGACAGCTTCATTTCACTCTACTATCAGTCACTTCCTATCTCATTGTTCTAATTAATTTTCTTCATGATACTTGAAACTATTTGAAGTGTTTATATTTATTTGCTTCGTAATGTGCTGCTTTTCTGTGTCAACTACATGAGGACATGGTGAACTTTTATTCGCTTCCTTACCTCCAGTGACTTGAGTTGTGCTTAGCTATAGTAGGTGATCAATAAATACTTATTGATGCAATTATTGACTTTTGAATGAGCAAATCAATAGTGTGAAGTCACATATACCTGTCTATGACCCAGATTATATTATCGTATCATATTATAATATGTATCATATTATGTAACTTAATAGAGTAATGATTGTTAAGAAACTAAATAAGAAAGACCAAATGGAATTTGGAAATAAATGCTATTGAAAGATCAAAGTGGAACCAATGTGACAGAAAACAGAAAAATAGAGAAAAATCAAAGAAACAAAAAGCTGTTTCTTAGAGAATTTCAATAAAATATATAAAACTCCTGTCAGACTGATTAGGAAAAAAGAGAAGACAAGAATGACCAATATTTAAGAATGAGAAAGATGACATCACTATAAATTTTATATAGTAAAAGAGAATATTAAGAACAGCTTTATATTTATGTATTTTGCAACTTAGATGAAATAGACAAATTCCTCAAAAGTTAAGAACTACTAAAACTTAAGAAGACAATCTGAATACCTCTTTATCTATTAAATAGATTTTGCAGTTAAAAATTTACCTAAAAAGAAAAACTCTGAGATTGTTTCATTGGTGAATTCTTCCAAGCATTTAAAGAAAAAATACCAATTATACCTAAATTCTTCCAAAAATTTTGAGAGGAGGAAATACTTTTTAACTCATTCTGTGTGATTAATATTATCCTGAGATCAAAAGAAGACAAAGACATAACAAGAAAAAATTACAGACCAATCTATGAACATAGATTTAAAAACTCTTGAAAAATTTGTAGAAATTAAATGTACCAATATACAAAAAATATATTAGGACCAAATGAAGGTAATGAAAGCTTAGTTTAACATTCAAATATCAATGTTAAATGCCATATTAATAAATTGAAAAAATCAAAAACAACCAGAAAGCCATGGGATTATGAATAGATGTAGAAAAATCATGTGATATGTTTAGTTGTAGCTGTTACAGAGAATGATTAAATGTGAGATGTTATTAAGGAAATATACACTTGGTAGAATAATGTGTGTAAATGAACTTTTTCTGGAACTATTTGAGAGTAAGATGTATCTATCATGGTTCTTTGCCTTCGAATACCTCACAGTGTATTTCCTAAGAGTAGAAATATTCCCTTACATAACAGCAGCACTATTATCAACTTCAATAAATTTTTCTTGGGCACTTTTAGCTAATACCATCCATTTTCCAGTTCTATTATTTGACCCAATACTGTCTTTTATAAGCATTTCTTTCCCCCTCCAGAACAGGATCCCATGTTCAGTCAGAAACTGAAAATTGCAGTTAGTTGCCATGTCTTATTATCTTCTTATGTGGAGCAGTTCCTTATCTTTGTCTTTTATGATAGCGACACTAAAAAAAACAAGTCACCTCCTCTTTTGCAAATGGGATATCATTTGGAGTGGGTTGCTATTTCCTCATGATTTGCTCAGTGTAGTCTTTCTTTTTCAGTGATACAGCATCCTTCTTTGTGTATCACAAATACAAGCACACGATGGCAGTCCTACTTTGCAGGGGAAGTTAATTTTTTTTAAACAGAGTAGGGAAGAAGGAAGAAGACGTGTTTAAGGAAGAAAGAGAAGGAAGAAACATCTTTATTTATTTAATTGCTCATTTTGGCTTTTCACCCAGCCCTGGGTCTTGAACCTGGGTCCTGGACTGCACCTGGCCCAAACATCAGCGTCTCAGCCACCTGTGCCACGAGGACACACCAGAAGTTAATTATGACCACTGTCTCAAGAGATTAGATTTATTCAGTATATCACTGTTACTTCTTACACTTTACAACTGATGAATAATCTGGGGGGACATACTTTACAAAACATGTAAATATCTTATTCTTGATCAATAATTACCCCCAGATTTAATATCCATTGATGATTCTTAGCTTATTTAATTTTTATTATCATGTGTCAGAATAATGCTTTTTCAATTCCAGTACTCTATTTTTTTAAAGAGCAGAAGGAAGCAGGCAGAAAAGAAGACAAGCAAGCAGGAAGCCAGGCAGAGAGAAGAGGAAGAAGTGTTTTAATTAATTAATTTATTTTTCCCCCATAACCCCCCCCACATACCTGGCCCTGGGCCACAACCCTGGATCTGTGGGCTTTCTGTGGACCCCAGCCGTCTCAGCCACCTGAGCCACCTGAGTATGCCCCTGGTTCTTTTGAATGGAGAATTTCACTAAGGAACAAATTTGAATTCTAATATATTTAGTATCTTTTCTATTAAATAACATTATTTTAGCACAATTGAAGTTACGTTACCTAAGTCTAAGGTTACCATTTTTTACCTCCTTTCTAGACTTTGTTTATAAAATAATACATGTAGGTGTGCCCTGGTGCCCTAGCAGAGTCTAGAACACCTGGAGGTAGTTCCACATATGCCCAAGGTTCCCAGTTCAAGGTCCTGGGCGGGGGTGGGGGGGGGGGCCAGTATTAAACCAAATAAAAATAAATAAAGCCCTTCCTCCTCTCTCTTTTGCTGCCTGCCTACTCGCCTTCATTCCTGCCTGCACATTCCCTTAAAAAAAAAGTAAGAAATTAAAAAAATAATAATACATTCTCATTGCAAAAAGAAATACAAACAATTGAGACAGATATGAAGAATCAAAACAAACTAAAGGTCAGAAACTAATTTTCAACAACCAGCCATTGCTCTCTATAAATATTTTGTGTTATCTGTTTCATTACTGTGTTGTGCTGAAGATTTTGTAGGAGTAATCTACTAACTATACAAAATGTGTCTTTTTTTTCTTTGCTTTAACTAGTTCTCTTTGGCTTCTCTTGGGGCAGAAAAAGGTGAGGGTGGGAATGATTTATCGAAGAGGAATATAAGGTATACTCCCATCCCTAAGCCTGATTAAGCAGACAAACTAAGCTATAGATCTCTTCTGACACAAAATTTTTGAGAAAGGGATTTAATAAACATTTTATGTTCCAAGGTGTAAAAAGAGTAGGTATAGAACTTCAGGGGCCATGAAAGGTAAAAAGTGCTTTAAGTATATTAGACAAGAGGTTAACAGAATGTTAAGTTCCTTCAGAGACCAACAGTCTTAGTTTGTAGGTAACCAGAGAATATGTGTCTGTAGGTGATCAAGAATACACTGTGACACAAGATGTCACAGATGGGGAACTGGCGGGGCCACTGTGTTGTGTTGACTATTGGTTGCATTGTACTGCTTCTGTGGTTTCCATATGCTACAGAATCTTCTTGTTTCTGAGACATCACCAGAGAGTCATCTGGTCACTGATGAGGAGGCCGCTGCTGTTTTTGACATCACATATAAGAACCTCTCCCTATAATACTTAGTAAGTTCTTTCATCAAAAGAGAATAAAACATAATTTAACTTATACAACCATAATTTTTCAGTGCCTATATCAATCACTGTACACTACATTGGGAATTCAAATATGGAAAAAGTCTTTCTAACATTAGTGTTTCAATAGTACCATTGGTGTCATAAGGTTGGTGAAAGGCATTTGGAACATAGCTGCATCCAAGTCAGAGGTGATAGAAGACACAAATTGGCAGTGACATTACAGTTTCTGGTTCCCAAAGTAGCCAAACTTGACTTACCTATCATCTTATTCAGGCATGTTATCTGCCTGGAATTTGAAATGTGAACCTGGATGGAAAGCTATTGGTCATAAGCCATCTTGGATTGGAACTCTGGAGAGAAGATCCAAAAACTTTTGCTGCAGACATCCATGGAGACATCCTTGCTTCTGTTCCTCCTAAGCCTGAGTTTTTCAGTTCTTCCTGACATTTCCAGGTGGCATGCAGGACCCTTGCAGTAAGTCTTCTGTTTCTGTCCTTTAACCACAATCCATGTAGGTCCCTTGCAGGCCATGAAATTTATCATGACCTGGAAGTTTCAGAGTAGAAGGAACGCCTATGGTGAGACTTGAAGGATAAATATGAATTTTCTAGATAGACATCTAGACAGAGAATACAGATTTTCATGTTGGTTACCTTCAGAGCCTGAATTAGTTTCCTCCAGAATTAACACTTGGGATTTGACTGTTCAGGATAAAAAAACAGGGACAAACACTGTGGAGGATAAAAATTTGAAGAATTTGCAAGAGATTGTGTGGAAAACAAATCTCTTTTATTCAGCAATATACTTATGACACCAATGAAAAATAGAGATGTAGGTTCTCAACGCTGTTAGTTTAATACCAGTTATTTCATGCCAAAAGAATTACACAAATTTTACGATTTTTAAAAACCCATATTTTACATATTTTAAAATGGGGAAGTTTAAGTTATGCAACCAGAATACTCAGAACTGATCATTTATTTGCCAACATGACTTGGAAACTAGGATCTAGTAGTCTATTAAATGTAGCCAATATTGAATGCTTAGGCAAAAAGTTTGGTTCAGGTAAAGCTTTTAAATGGAAAATTAAAGTCTCATTTGTTTATATTACAGAGATTAGGTAAACAGGCAACCAAATCAATCAGTTGATTTACTTGCCTTAATTAAATAAGAAGTCATTTAACTTAAAGGGGGAAAAGTCAATCACATAGATCAGAAATAAAGTAAAATCGGTGTTGGATTAAAGAAAAGTTCCTTTTTGAGAGTATTTGGGCTGGCGTAGTTAGAACTTAAGAGTTAAAGGTAAAAAGACAAAAAGTTTTTAAAACTTTTTGGCCAAATACTTTTGGTCTGATCATTCTACACACAGGATGAGAGGTTCTTTATTTCTTCTTTTTTTTTTTTTTTCCCAGCAGTTTCTGGGGATGAGGAGGTGAAAGGGCTGGAAATGAATCAGCAGCTTTGTATTTTCCCAGGGATATAAAGTAGCCTGCTTGGGCTTGCTCTCCCTAGGAGTGTAGTATCATGTCAGAAATTTGCCAAGCTAATCTTATTTTGCCATGTAGTTCATAGATTTAAACACATCATCTCTTTTCTGACCTTCTAAAGAAACCTAAAGGATTTACTGTCTGAGGGATGTGAGGTGTTTTCTGACCTAATTTCCTGGTCTATTGGAGATTACTTTGACAATTTCTTAAACTTAGGAATTGTGTATCTAAAACCCATAAGACTTCAAGGAGCTAACACATTCTCAGGAGCCTCTTAACCGTGGGATGCCCTAGTGCTTTGCTAACAGAGCCAGCTGCCACACAAATCTTATGTTAGGTTTCTGTTACAGAAGCACAGTCAAAGACCAGGTGAAATTAAATGTGACACCAGCTTTATATACTCAGATAGATTACACTCACAGACAGCAAAAGCCTTTGTCCTTAAGTATTTTGTCTGTGTAGTTATAAACCCAAAATAGTCTGGCAGTGTGACTTGTTTTTCAAACTCTAATATAAAGCCCCGTTTAGTGATAGGTATCAAACGATTTAGATTTAGATTATTGCTTTAAAATATTTATTTATGCAATAAAAATCATATTCAGATGTTTTAAAAATCAAAAAGAACCAAAATGCTTAGAAGATAAGTCCCTAACTAACGTGCTGTTTTGCAACCCAAAGACAATCTTTTGCTTTTTAAAACTGCTTCTACTATTAAGTCCATATTTCTAAATGAAAAACTTATATCCCAGTTTCCTCAAAGTAGTTAATTTTAGACATCCTGTTATGACATATAAGAATATTATTTATACCAATTTTTACCTCCATCTATCTCCTATCATTTGCTATTTAAAAATTGTTCTTATTGAATTAACATTAATTTAAAACATTATCTAAGTTTTAGGTGTGCAGGTTCACTCTTCTTCAAATATATAACACAAGACCTCCATCACCAAATTTCTAATAATCCTCCATCTCTGGCTGTCGCACCCCCACTCCTTCCTTCTCTGGTAACAGTTCTGTGGTCAGTGTCCAAGGGTTAGTTAGCTTTTGTTTTGTTTCTTTATCTTCCATGTTTGAGTGAAATCATCTTGTATTTGTCTTTCTCCTGGTTTATTCTACTTCTCTTTATATGATACCATTTTTTTAATTATAGTAATACTTAGTGCAAGGCCTATACAATAATATGTGAACACTATTTACTGTAGAGTATATGTTATGCTCTAGTCCCCCTTTTTGCAGCACTTTTTTATCTCATCCATTTCTTTCATGTGTAGAACTTGCTATTCACATCTCACCCCTCCTCCACCATGCAAAATCTTCTACAATATAAAGCAAACCACCAATCAGTTTTTCCTAGAAGACATTTGATTAGGATCTCTCTGTTTTCTCATTCCAGTAGGGTTTCTTGACCAGTTACCAGGTATTACCTTTGTTGTCCTATTGAGTTTGTTCCATTTCCCCTCACATTTCATATTTTCTTCTTTTTCATTTTACTCCTTGATTTTTCTGGAGAATATTTGGCAGTGATTTATTTTTTATTGAGGTGATTTTGATTTGCAAAATCACATGTATTTAGATATTCAGGTTCACTAGTCATCAAATTTTTCATAACACACTGTGCCCACTACCAAATTTTCAGTAAGTCCTTATTCAGAGTTTCCTTTTGAAAGAATGCATGAAAGGAGAAATATCTTGTCCTCTACTTATCTGAATGTATCTTTACGCTACCCTCATCTTTGAATGATAATTTGGGATGGAACATTATTTAGTATCACCATTTTGAAGGTATAATTCCATCATTTTTTAAATTTATAATGTTATTTCTTGAGCAGTCCATGTCATTCTCAGTCCCCATTCTTTTCTGTGTGACCTAATATTTTATACTGGACATTTTTAATATCTTTTCTCTTCCTTATGTAGCATTGCATGAGTCTTTTTTCCATTTAATCTGCTATGTATTTGGTGCTTCCTCTCATTGTAAGAAATAGACATACACACATTTATGTAACTATTTCTCTTCTATAGTTTCTGCTAATCTGTCTAGAATTCATCTTAGATAGATGCAATACTTCTTAACTTGAATCTATATGCTTTATCATTTTTTTTTCAATTTTTTAACGTTCTGAAAGTTTTCCATGATTTCATCATATGCTTCCTTGAATTATTCATTTTGATAATATTTTAAATTTCCAACGTGCTTTATTTCTCTTTCCTTCGAATTCTTTTCTTGTTCTATGAATGCATTGTTTTCTTACCTCTTGGAAGAATCTCCTTACAGGTTTTGTTCCCTTTTATAAAGTTCTTTTTCGTTCCCTGATTTCCTTATAAAACTTTTTTTTTCAAACTTGGAGGTCAATGGGGTGGCAAATATTAGAGTCAGGTCACTCTCATTCTACTTTGTTATTTCTTTAAATGTATATACATTAAAATTTTTGGGGGACTAGGCTGACCGTATTTCAAAATGGGACAAAATGGGGTGGATATTTTTGGCCCTCTAAATAGACTTGGTCCCAGGAAAACTCAACTGCTCCTGTTCCTCTGCATTGTAAATGGCCCTGGGTTATTAAAAATGGGACAAAATTTATGGCCAGGAAATATGAAAACCCATTTTAAATGGAATGTATGGTTAGCCTAATTATGGAAACTTCTTAACTGTCTTGTAATCTTTTAGTTTTCATTCATATTTGAGTGAGAGGCATTACTAAATCTGATGAAAATTCTAGAAATATAGGCCTTATATTTTGGCAGGTTTTGTTTTATTGGACTTGAGTAGAGATGAAGTCATTTTACTGGCTAACCTCAAAGTACCAATTCTCCAGATAGACATCTTTTCTCTCCAGTAGAAACTTTCCATCTCCTTCTGGAGTGGAATATTTAAATTTTCAGTGTTCTGCACAAGGATGCAATGGGAAGGGGGCATCGGAAGATTCTCATACAGCCTGTCAATTAATTTTCTATTTTCAGCATCATCTGTCTGTGAGATCTGAGTGCCTTGCAGCCAACTTCTGCAGAGAAGCAGTCATCAGTCTTCTAACTGGGGATTATTAGAGGTTTCTGTGTGGATGAAACATTTCTAGAATTCTGCTTGTGAGCCATCAGATGGGATTGATTTTTCCATACAATGAGTTCAAAACATACCTTCTTTTATAACTCCTCACCATATCTCCACCCTCATTCATGCTAGGAGATTTCATATCTTCCAGATGTTCCCACCTATTGACCACTCTTTAAACTTTTGTTTTCCAAACAAATTATTGGTTTCAGTTTCCTCAATATTTTGTCTTCCAAAATGTTTTTGAACTCTCTCATCTACTAATATTACTTCTTCTACTGTTGTAATTTGTGTCAGTCTATTTCCTTACTTTAGTGGATTCTTGGAAGGGAGACATGATAAGTATGGGTGGTGAACCTTACATCTTTTACACCTCTTGTTTTCTGTTTGGAAAATTGCCTATCTGTCCTTTCTATGGGTCCCAATTTCACATGGCTTTATTGGGATCACTAATCAGAAGAGGCTATCTTCTGACCAAGAGGTGAACACATACCTCGGGATCAATCAGTTGCAAGCTTTACTTTTGTCATGTAATTTTTTCATTTGTAGATATAACTCAGGAAGGAATAATCATATGATTTGGAGTTGGAGGGAACAAAGCCTTTCTTTTGGAGAGCACAGAAACTTGATATATATGGAATTCTGGAACTGCAGGGGTCACATTATCTCCCATGGAGAAAACCTTATTGAGGCATGAGAGATTAAAGTCAAGCTGACGTGAGGAATTGATGGACAATTAGTACAGTAAAAATAGTGTTCAATTTCTGGGACCCAGTTATTCTTAAGCTTGTATCAGCTTTAAAATGCTATAGATAAGCAAATAATGAGAAAGTCCCTTTCAATTAAGGCAAGATTGGAATTAGCCTCCATTTTTGTAATCTAATGTATCCCAACCAATGCAGTGTTGCTCTATGGGGCATATTTAGGTAATAATAATTTACCTTCAGACTGAATGGAAATAAAATATTTAAAATTAAGGTATCAGAATTTTTTTCTTAAGAGAGGAAGCAAGGGAGAGAAGGAAGAAGCACTGTTTAAGGAAGGGAAGGAGGGCAGGAGGGAAAGAAGGAAGAAGAGGAAGAAAAATCTTTATTATTTATGTTTTGCTTTTTCACCGTGGCCTGGGTTGCAAACCTGGGTTCTTGGGTTTTGCATGGTCGCTTCTCCAGTGTCTCAGTCACCTGCGCCACTAAGATGCACCCCTGGAACGTGCATTTTTTATAGTAACATTATTCAAGCTAGTTTAAGCAAATTATTACTTTCACATAAATGAAAAGTTAAGGGATCAGAGACTCTGTCTCTCTCCATCTCTTTGCTTTCTCTCTGTGGTGGCATAGTCCTCAGTCTCTTCATGTGTGATAATTAGATTCCATCAGCTCTAATCTTAAGTTCTAAGATCTTGGAAAAAAGAACTCTCTTCCTACATTGACTCCTCCTACATCCAGTATCTTTCTCTGGACCAATAGCTGAGACCTACCAAGATGGTGAAGTCAGTCCTGCCCAAACCACATGGGTGCAGTCAGACATGATTTTGAGTGGAGTTAGAAAAAAGCACAAGTCAAGCATGGTATGAGATTAGAGATGGGGGAAAAAATATAGGGATGAACAGATAATATAGGAAGGGTATTTAAAAAGTGATGGTAAATTACTGCCAAGAACAAAGTCAAAGGGAAAAGAAGCAGGAAGAAAAAAGACTGAGCTAAGGCAACTCCCAGAAGTTACAAAGAAAGCAAAAATAATATTTATAGAGAATAAAGATAGGCAATTCTTGCTTGAACATATGTTTAGACCATATACTAAATACAGATAATGTTTTGATTGAGGTTAATTTCTTCCATAATATGCTTCATTTATCTATCCAGTAATGAATAGTGAAGCAAATTAATAATTATATTTGCTGATTTATCCAACTAGCATACATATGAATGGTGGCCAACTGGGAGTATTGTGAACTAAATCACAATTTATTTGTAATAGAGAGGGAAATATATTCATTGAAAGAAAGTGGTGAATATTTTCAGTGCTCTGGAAATAGAGTTCTAATTAATTTATAGATTTAAAAGGCCACTCTGACTCAGCCTTATAATTTGAACAATAAAACTCTTCTAATGGCTTTACAACAGATTTATAAAACAAATGCAAAACTTAATCAAACCACAGTGCTTGTCCAATACACACGTTTCTGTTGTCAGCAAATTTACTCTATCAGTTGAGAGATTTAGCCATGGATGTGGGTGGCTACATGCCTCATAGTCCATGAATATATTATCTGAACTTTCACAAATGAATTTTCTATAGCAAATTAAGAATGGCATACTTTTAGCAATTACTTGAAATAAAAATAAAAATTCTTTCTTTTTTTTATAATAATAACAATTTCTTTGAAGTTCCATGGAGATATATGCTAACTGAATTTTAAAAATAATTTCTAGAACATTATATTTAAAGGAATTAATGTTCATTGTTTACTCTCATTTCAGTTGGCTAGAACAAATAAACATAACTGTCCATTTATTAAACATTTTATGCATCTGTGGCTTTAAATTGGAAACACAAAGGCACATAAGGTTATTGGTTTATAATTTACATAAAATCTATAGACCAGAAAGATAATTTAATTGAAGTCTATAGTTGCTTCCTTGATTAAATAGACCCAGAGATACAGAGGACTGTCTACACTGAGGGAGAGGTGCGAGAAACCATTCCTGCCCATTGGGCTCCAGTGGGGATGACCTCATCCATAGTACCTGAAATTCATTCTATAAGTAAAAAAGGTAGTTGATTGTACATTGTTATGGGATCATGAACTTCTTGAGAATCTGATGAATACAAAAGAACTTTCCCCTGGTAAAAAGCACATATGCATGTAAACACGTAGTATAGGTAATTTCAGGAGTTTTACTGCCTTTGAAGTTCAGCTATGAAGTTCAGCATCTTTGCATCAGACTTAGTCCTTTCATGTACAAAGGTCAGTATTTCTTCTACGATATGTATTGAAATAAACATGTAGAACAGGACCAAAGAGAACACATAATAATGTGCTGATTTAAGATGGAAAGTCACTTGTGTGAAAATTAGAAGAATTTTCTGTGATAAAAAGTTCAAGAAAATGAGAAAAAAAGCTATACCTATATGATTGGGATGTTTACCTCCAATGAGTCAAAGGAAAATATGAGGTGGTAGAGTCTAACATGAGTCTATTATGAGAGAGAAGACATGGAAGATAGTGATAATTTTATACCAATTTGGGGGTTATAATTTGAGAGTCTGAGAGATTATGTGATGAAAATTCTACACCCACATGCAAGCTACTCAGAAAAGCAAAAGGGAGAGAAAATTCATAAGATGTCTACTGCGCATAAAGGAAGTACCACCTGTACTTTTTATATAACAACTTTGAATAAATTTGTCAGTTTTTTGTAAAGCTAAACATGCAACTGTTCTACAACTCAGCATATATACTTCTATATATAAAAACTCATTTCTATAAGAGTAGAAGTGTTTATAGCAGCATTGTCAATAGTAGCAAAAACAGGGAAATCATATGAATAGCCGTTCCTAAGAGAATGAGTAAATACATTGTGGAATAGTCATAAAAAGAAACTGTGCATCAGTGTGAAATTAACCACCATAAATATATATATACATATATATATATGTACATGATGGACTCAAAAACATTCTTGAGTAAAAGAAGCAATTTGATATATTATACACACATTTAAAGCTTACGATGTGAACACCCAAACTATTAGGGATATTAAAGTATTGATAAAGGAACAAAGAGACTCCTGAGAATAATCAATGACAAATTCATGAAAGGGGTTACCTCTGGGATGGAGGGAAGAATATTTCATCACAGATGTGTACGCAGATGGCTTTAATTCTATTAGTACTTTATCCTTAAGATGGTAGTGGATGTATTTGTGTTTGTTGTATTAGTATTTATTCCTTTATGCATATATTAATTATTTTATAATAAAAATTAAAAATAAAGTGAAAGACAAACTAGCACCAATAAAGCTGAAGGAGAATTAAGTATTAAAAAGAAAAACAGGAATTCTTCATGAAACTTCTACCAACATGGTAGGCTATGTTAACACAGATGGATCCCCATGGTATAAGTCACAAAATATTTGATAAAAGGTGCACTTAAAAAATGAGTGAATATAAAGAGAAGTCTTACGTGACAGAGATAAAGAAAAAATAAAAGCTAAAGCAAAAAGCAAAGTCTGAGGTCCCACTGGAGGTGCTGGCTGGGTTTCTAATGCTCTGTTTGAGTAGAAGACATGGCCCCCGTTCAGAGCAGAGAAGATACAAAGAATAGAACTGAGGTCACTGGATAAAGGCTGGACCTTGGATGAACTGCCCACTTGTTAAATGGGAACCGGTGATATTCTTTTTAAAGAGGTGTATCTAAGATGAAGTAAACTATGGAAGCTGAAAGCAAACAGATGGAAAAAAGGTATCAAATTCTGGAGGAAAAAAAACAGCATTAATATTAATGTAACACTTAGTAAGTAGCCTTTAAGACAGAAACTATTAACACAAAGAAGATTATTAATCTTTTAAAGATACATTTATTTTTTGTTAAAGATTGCTAAGTTTAATATTGAAAGAAACTTTTTGGCATTAAGACGCTTAAGACCTTATGCAGCTAAGAATGCCTCTCTACTTTGGAATGATTTTCACAGATTTAACAAAGTTAATATATTTAATTACTTTTATTTGTGATTTGAATGAGACATTGCACCATAGTTAATTATCATTGGGCTCCTTGATTTATTTGTACCATATTTAAAAAACTCTCTTCTAAGATTTTGGACTTAAGGTTGCCCTTTAGATTAAAATCATTATCTAGTCCCAAACCAAAAATTAAATTTCACCATGTCTATTCTATATTTCTACCATGAATTTGTTCTCTTTATTATATTCTACTGAACCCTTATATCTTTTTCTTTTCTTCCATTCCTTTGCTAGTTGAGGACAGGAAAACAGAGGCAGACTGAAATAGGACATCCCAATGTGCAAGGACAGAAGTAGCATGTTGAATACAAGTGGTATAGTTATTATCTTTTTCTCAGTACAAAGTTTTAAATGGAACATTTCTAAAAATTTCTCCATTAAAATACTTCTGCCACTATTTTTGGTAGCTACTCTTTATCAGATAAAGAAGTACAATTCTTTTACATAAATCTTCAAGTATCTGGTGGCATTCTTGTGGCGGGGGTGGTGGGGGTGCCTAGGCATTTGTTTTATTACACAAACATCACATTCACCTAGTTCTTAAAAAATGAGTGTCATTCTTGGAGGAGAGTATGAGGTCAGTGACAACTTCAATTGTATTTCTGGTCAGCCTCACTGCTGGGCACTGGATCTTCTAGGTGATTAGTGGCTGCTGTGGTACTGAGTAATTGTCACTCAGACATTTTTTGCAAGAAGCAGCATGTCATGGACTTGGAAAATGGACTAACAGTAGGCAATAGAAAAGTCAATAAATAAACTGATGGAAAATGTTGATGATTGAGAAATGCTACCAGCTAAAAGTCTGAACTTCCCTGTTTACAGCAAAATATTTCACTGATCTAGACAGGGCACATGTTAGGGTGGTCATTACTGAATCTCATATACCAGACTAATAAACAAGCTTGGAGAAATAACTCTACAGTGTTCAGTATGGAAAGGCTATAATATATCAGCCACCAGGGGGCAATAGTGTGATACTTGGAGCCTTCAGTTCCTGAATGCCAGAGGAGTTGACATCCAACCAGCAGTGCCACATTGGGACACAATGCTGGTGCTTTTGCTTTCGGCTTGATGTGGGACCCAAAGTAACAGCCTCAGCTCTAACCAGGCTGAACGTGGGGCAGAATGTAGTCCAGTGGGATCATAAATTTCATCACCATTCATTTAGGGCATCTTTCAAACACTTGTGTGGGTAAAACAGATTTATTCATCACTCCTAGGTAGCAGAGAACTGTGGAGGAGGGAACAGTCCCAAGTTTGTCTCACTTGTGAACAGAGATATGACTTCCAAATTGTAAAGAAGCAACCAAATCACTTTCTTGTAGGTACTTGCAAGGCACCAGAATAAGATCCTTATGATTAATTTTGTATGAAGTTCCCTTGTCCCAGTTCCAAAGCTTGTCAGTAGAATGGGCATGCCTAAGAAGAATCCTTCTCAACCAAGAAGGAAAAATAGAGGAGTGCAAAAATTATGTATAGTGAGCATCCTCCTCTGAAAAGTACCAGAAAGATTTAACTGGGACACAGTACTTAACTCACTAGAAGTTGAAGTTTTAGGTTGGGTGTGAAGTTTGGGTCCTTTTCACGCCTTCCTGTGTGTCAAAACAGAGAGATAGATGGGATTGATGGGATATCCCAGGGTGCAGAAACAGAAGCACCATGATTGTTTTTTTCCTTTATGTAGTGCTGTGATCATGAGATCAAAGGGTCCATTACAGGCTTGTCAGAATAATTCTAAAGTGTAAATACAAAGTCACTCAATATACTTATTCTTTAACACAAGTCAATTACATTAGCCTCTCAGCATTAATTTTATGTTTTACTGCTTACTCATCTTTTGTGTTTCCTTTTACTTTCTTCAGTTCTTAGTAACACATCGAAACTTGGTTATTATGGAGGGATGAACAGCTCTTGACTGGTTGAATAAATAAGAAAAAATTATATCATTGAATATAGACGAGACTAGATGCTTTTTGAGGCTGAGTGTGACGTGAAGGTTTGACATTAAAAGTGCTAACATATAAGGCTCTTTTCCCATTAAAATCTTTTATTGCTTATAAGATATAATTGGGATCATCATTCTAAGGAAATACAAATAAAAATTTCAAATTATTGTCATTAATTTTGCCATTCATCCTTACATTGTACAGTGTCAACTTTGATACATGTTTAACTCATTTGTGATGTCACCAATAGTTCACAGTTCTTTTTTTTTTTTTTTTTTTTTTAAAGGAAAGATGCAGGCAAGAATGAAGGTGAGTAGGCAGGTAGGCAGAGAGGAGGAAGAAGCACTTTATTTTATTTAGTTGTTCATCTTGGTCATTTCTCCTGGCCCCGGGTCATGAACCTGGGACCCTGGGTTGTGTGTGGACTACACCACAGCGGACTAACCTATTAGGTCACCAGGTCACACCAAGTTCTTAAATACATTTGTATATATGTGTGTCATTCTTGTCTTAACAATTGAAATCCTGCACAAAACGATTTTATTCATTTCTTTTGTTCATTTTACTCTCTATCTTTACCATACAGGCGAGTAAGGAAAAACTTAAAGGAAAAAGGACTAGTAGTTGTCTTATCATTACCTTTTCTTAAATCATAATTTTTAACATGAATTTTCGCTAAGTAGTGTGAATAAGAAAGAATACAATAGGGTTTGGTGGGTATTCATGTTTCTTAGAACACTCCTTTTTTTTTCATTTAAAACGAATTCTGGTTCAAATGAAAAACATGGCCTTTTTGGTCTGTCAGGGTCCCCATGAGCTCTGTGCTAGATGTGTTGTATAGAATGAGCACAGAATTCTGATGAACTCATGGTGCATGATTGTGCAGCAAGACCCAGAGCAAGTACAGGTGAGACTTGTAGTGGAAGCTGCATAGCAATCACTAATACTATGTGTATGGTGGGCAGGGTACGATGGACACACCCATGTGTATCTCCTAGCTCATCATACTGCACTTACACAACACAAGTGCAAAGATAAAGTTATCAATAATTCAAGGAGACAACAGCAGAGCTTTCAACCAACTTGAGAGGACTTCTGAAAGTGGGTTCCATGCAGTTGCCCCTGCTGCATGCCTGCAAATCTGGCCCTGGAAGTTGTCATTCCAGATCAGTTGGCCCTCATGGTGTTCTTTCCTTAGCTGGGGATTCCAGATCCTACCGGGCTATTCCTTTCTGCGGTACTAAACGCTGAGCTGCTTTCAGAGCTGTGCCCTGGCGTGGTCTACTTAGGGTGAGCACAGAGGATGAGAGAGCCAGCAGAGCAGATTGTCAGGGATTTTGAGGCCACTTCTCTTAGGCATGTCTTGTCTTCTCCCAAAGCGAAACAAGGCCTGAGACACACACGAGATCAGGTCTGACCCAGAACATCACATTTTGACCTCTGCATGATTGTTGTAGGAGCTGCCTGTTAATGGAAAAAAGCACTGAATTTGCTGGAATATCATGCAAGTCTCACCAGAGAAACTTCTATTGCTTCAATTTTCACTGTTCTGACAACTCTTAATTTGGTATCTCCAGCCCAAAGACCTTGTCTTTGAATTTCAAACCCATAATTCCAACCACCCACATGACTGTACACCGGCATGTTTCACTAGCATGTTTCACTGGCATCTCAAACTCAAAATATCCAACTCTGAATTAAATGTATTATTCCCCAGATGCTCTCCTGCTCCTTTTTTAGAACTTTTCATTTTGGTGGGAAGTCAATTCCAGGCTCGTCTGTCTTTACATCACTCTTCTTCAATTGGTCGCCAAGTATCTTGAGACCAGCTTTTACTTGTGTCCTGAATGAGACTCTTCTTTATCTTCACTGTCCCAGTATAATTACATTTTTTTGTTAGAAACACCTTGTACATTTGTCTCTCTGTCTTCAGACCCACCCGTCTGCAAATACTCCCCAAAATGCCACTAGACTGGCGTTTAATCTCAAAACATACAAAAAACTTATGAAATATTCTGAGCATTGAAAAGTCTCAGGTAGATTATAATGAAATTTATATACTTACACCAAGTTTTATTTGATCTTAATTCACAAATTCGCTTCGTATTTTTAAAAAACAAACAAAACATTACAAAGATAGTGAGAGCCATATTCTACTTCCTTCCTGTTCCATCTGCCAGGGATCCAGAAGTAAGTACATTTGGTGTTAGTCTTTTGTTTTAATTTTAATATATATTTAAAATTTTAATAAATTTATGTGTAAAACATATTTATATGATTATGAAATTTTTAACATTTAATAAATAGTATCATACTGTGTCTATTCTCCTGCACTTTCTTATTTCACAGAATATTGTGTTTTTGGTATTTAATCATGTCAAAGCTTGCCATTTCAGAACTTATTTCAGCTGTCATTTAATATTTCATTATTTGAATGTACCAAAATTTGGCTACCCCGAATTCACAGTCACACTGAGAGTTCATTTCTCATTATTACAAATACTATAATGATATCCTTATCCTTATTTTATTGTGCAAATTTAAGAGTTTTCTAGGGTATAGTCTGAAACGTGAACTTGTTGGAACAAGTTTCACTTAGTTACATGTTTCTGGATTGCTCTCCAAAAGGGTTGTACTGAATACATTTTTCTCTAGCAGTTTCATGCCTTTGTTCAATGACTTTTTATACTTGCAACTGTCAGTATTTAAATTTTTTTTTGTTAAAGTGATGTATATTAGCATGTTTTAAATTATTTTCCCAGATAAATAAATATACATATTTTGTTACGCTTATTGACCATTCAAGTGCCATTTTCTGTGAATTGTCTATTTACAACTTTTGCCCATTATTTTGTTGCATTATCTTTTTTGATTGGTTTGTAGAAATTTGTAAATCCTGTACAATTACCTTTTGCTGGGTATATGCTTTGTAAATATCTTCCCTCTTTATGATTAATTCTTTTTTTCTTTTTTTCTACTGTCTTATAAAGTGTAGAAAATTGATCAGTTTTTTAATTCTTAATGTTTTGTGTTTTTATCTTATTTAATAAATCTGTCCTTATCCCACAATGTTAGAAAATTCTTATATATTTTTCACTACAAATGAAAAACTTTTGAAGTTCTCCATTTAGGGAAAGTTAATCTAGCCAGATTTTTTTTCATGTATAAAAAGGTGTGGGAATATAATCTTATTTATTTATTTATATGTTTGTTTATAAGGGAAGGTACAGACAGGAATGACAGAGAGTAGGCAGGCAGGCAGGCAAGAAGAGAGGAGGGAGAAGCATCCTATTTTATTTTTATTTAGTGGTTCACACTGGTTGTTTTGCCTTGAACCCATGACTTGAACCCAGGGGTATGTGGCTTGCGCTCCTTCAGAGGTGAGTGACCTAACCACTGTTCCACCAGTGCATGCCAGGAATATAATCTTAATGAACCACAGTTTGAAGAGTTCTGGCAACTTCATCTTTCTTTCTCTGGACCCTAGTCACCATGCCATAAGGAAATCTAAGCTGACTGATGAATAAGGATTTGTGACCACAGGGAGAGAAGCCATGGGACAAGGGAGAACATCTTGGACCTTCCAGCCCTAACCCACCTACTTTCTGAGAAGATAACTGCCTCTGCCTGCATTGACTGTGCTGAGATGTCCTGCCCAGGAATGCTGCTCTCCTTGCCTTAGGGCTGTTCTTTGTTCTTTCCCTGTTGGTTGACTTGCCAACTCACCACCCTCCCTCTGTTGATACCCCTATAAAAGAGACCCTCTCTCCACCAGTGTGCGGAAGCCGGCCTGACCCACCGCCACCGGAACCCCCTGTCATGAGTATAAGAAAGGCCATGTCCTTGCTGCCTGTGTTTCCTCATGGTGATTTCCTTGGACTATCTACTAGGCAGAGCATGACTCTGCCAAAATGTGAACAATAGCTCTGTGTTAAGTATGCTCTCACATTACTGGGCAATGATCACTACTGTCCACCCCCAGAAACTCCTTCATCTGATAAAACTGAAAGTCTGTACCCACTATACAGTAATTTCTCATTTCCCCTTCCCCTGGCCCCTCACAGTCATCATTCTGCTTTCTGTCATTATGAATATTCATTTAAGTGGATCATGCAGTATTGGTCCTTCTGTAATTATCTTATTTTACTTAGCATAATATCTTCAAGATTCATTCATGTGGTAGCATGTGGCAGAATTTCTATCAATTTTTAAGATGAAATCATTCAATTATATGAATATGCCATATTCTGTTTATCCATTTATTCATTAATGGACACTTGGGTTGTTTCCATTTTTTGGCTGTTGTGAATGCTGCTGCTATAAATATGGGTATACAAGTATCCGTTCAAGTTCTTGCCTCCAATTCTTTTGAACAATACTCAGAAGTGGAATAGCTGGATCATACTGGTAATTCTAATTTTAATTTTTAAGTATTTTTTATACTTCATTTATTTGTGTTATTGTTATTAATTTTTCCAGTACTGGGTCTCAAACCTGGGTCTATGGTTCTCATAGCCTGCACCTTAGTTACCTGAGCTATGGGGGCGGGTGCCCTTTAGTTTTAATTTTTTTTGAGAAACAGTGAAGCTGGTTTCTCTAGTGACTGCACCATGTTACAGTCCCTCCAGCAAGGCAAAAAGTTCCATTTCTACACATCATGTCAACATTTTGCTATTTCTGGTTTTTTTTAAAATTTTATAATAACCGTCCTAACAGTATGAAGTGGTATCTCATTGTGATTTAGATTTGCTTTTGCCTGGTATGTTGGTTTTTATGACCTTCTGTACAATATTTGCTATCACTTCTTCTAAAGGAGCGAGACATCTCAAGACATAGAAAGTTAATGAGCATAGAAAGATAACCCCTCTATATGAGAAAATCAAAATGGATGCTGATATCTGATGGTGAAACTTAAGATAATTTTCTAAAAACTTTAACACAGAGTGAGGCTCTGGATTTCACATTAGCCCTTTGGAAACTGGAGTTCCTTGCATGAAGAGGTACACTCTGGTGGCCTACAGGGGACACCAGAGGGCTGTGGGTTTGCTTGCCCGAGGTCCTGGCCGGCAGTCCTTGAAAGCAGGTTGAGGAATAGCAGATTACCTTGTCCCTCCGTCCCATTGTTTCTCATTACTGCATAGAATTCCTAAGTGGAGAAATTGAGGAAGGAAGCAATTTCAGGAATTCCTGTTAAATCTGCTAGGAGGCCTAGGGAGCAGTTAGCAAAGCTATAACTCTTATGTCCTGTGAACTTAATTTAGCCTTTAGGAAAACAACTTGAAAAACGGATTCTGATCACACCAAGGTGATAGAGTCTTTCACCTCAAGGACAGAGGGGAGAAATAATTATTATATGCTAGACACTGGGTTAGATACATTTCACATAGTATCTTATGTTATGTATTAGTTAGCGCCACTAAAAGTAACATAGATTTGTATTTGTCAAAGTCATATAGCTAAGCTCCAGAGACAATTACAATCAAGGTCCAATTCTCAAACATGCTACCTCTGGAAATGTCTATCAACAATTGGGCATAATTATAATTACTTTTATTATATTCCCTTGATTGACTTGGTATCCTTGGAAATACGGACTTTTGAAACCCTCTAAAAACAACCTAGTGGAGAGAGGATCTAATTCTGGCTTGAGGCTTATGCAAAAGTGAAAAGCTGGGTGTTCTTGATTTACTTGTAAGTGCTTGAGTGTGTGCAAGTCACAGAAGTAGACTTGGCAAGGTCCTTTTTTTTTTAATCAGAACTAGATTCCGGAAAACATAAAGCCCAGGTTAGGACTTCTTATTTTTCAAATTCTTTGTGCAGTGAGTTGGATACAACACGCCAATGGAACCCAAGAGGTGATTACACCACCATTTATGCATTTCTGTTGCAATGGCTCTTTGTTTTCTTTACCCCACATGCTAATCCAAAAAAACATTTACAGTACATTGAAAATCTAAAACGTGCCCTATAATAACACCTACTTGCCCGTCATGTGATAACTGCTCAGGGGCAACTTTTATCTAAGGGTTTCACAGTGTTTTATGCCCTCATTAACTCACAACCCATCTGTTCTACTACTTTTTATAGTGAAGACATGGAGGCACCATGGAAATCACACAATATGTTGGTACAGTGGCTTAATAGAGAATTCTTCAGATTATGAATATTCAGACTGTTCCACTTAGTTTAGATTCATCAGATATCGAAAACAAGGAACATAAGAACTAATAGTATTGCGAGTTCATTAAGTTCTAGAGTATGTGCTAACTACTCCATATGTGTATATGTGTAAATAAGATTATTTACACCTGGAAGAATTCTATGACATAGAAGTCACTATTATCACCAGAGGACAAGACTGAGGACCAGAGTAGTTACGTTACTTGCTGTCAATTGTCAGTAAGTGATGGAGTCAGGAATCAACCCAGACAGAATCCATGGCTCTCATTATATGAGAAGGATATAGCTTTAAACATACTGGAATTTAGTGTTTCCAAGGAAAGCAGTCATTTTGCTCTGAAATGTATAAAACTGTGTATCAGGGTTCTCCAGAGAAAAAGAAACCCATAGAATCTATATACACTCACAGGAGACAGAAGAGAGAATTTTTTTAAGGACTTGGATCACATAGTATGCAAGCTTTTGGACTTTGGTAAGTGTAGAATCTTCAGGGTAGGCCAACAGACTAGAGATGGAGGCCAGAGTTGCAGTCCAAGTTCAAAGTCAGTCTTTTGGTAGAATTCCTTCTTGCATAGGGAGGGTCAGTCTTTGTTCATTCAGCCCTTAAACCGAATGGTTGAGGCCCCCCTACATTCTGGAGCATAATCTGCTTTACTCAAAGTTCATCAAGTTAAAGCTTAAGCTCATCCTTGGCTGACATTTCCTTGAGACAAAAAAGGGACAGGGATTCTGGGTCTCCCCAACAGACTGGGCCCAGGGCCACCCAACTGTTCCTTTTGCCCCACATTATTTATTAAAAACAGGACAAAATTGACAGTTGGTATATATGAAAACAAATAGTCCTGTCCTGTTTAAAATAATATGGTCAGCCTATTTCATCCCTAAAACACATTCACTGAAATATTCAGAATAAAGTTTGACCAAATACCTAGGAACCATGGCTCAACTAAGTTGATGCATAAAATTAACCATCATGATCATGCAATGTCAGGGAGTAGTTTTCCTGATGTCCTCACCCGATCCTCCAGTCAGAATGGGGCAGAGGTTACAGTTGCTATATGTATAAATTAACACCCTAAATTTTTCCTTGATCATCTCTCTCATGGTTGTGAGAGACACATACTTGGTCCCAGGACCAGTCACTGTCTGCTGTTAGCTTACTTATCTCGAATGCATTGACAATAAGAGGATCTGACCTGCAGTCAGGGTCCATCTTCCTTCTACTAGTCTTTTGTCCTAACTCTAGGTTTCCAAGGATCTTAGTATATTCTGAATCATGCATTGAACCCTTGGTTTTAGTTTCCTGTTCTCAATGGTTAGTTCTTTCTTCTCAAGGTGATAGCTATCCAGTCAATCTAGAAATTCTGAACACAATTACTAACCAACAAGGGAAAAGAGGAAGCAAAGTTACACTGTCAACTCATCTCTGTTTAAATTTTTTATTTTAATACCCCATGGACACTATACTGGGCACTTTACTGGTTGCTCAGCAAAATGAGGAGTGAGCTTGTAACTTTGGCCAACTCTTTTTAGTTTCTTTTTCTGCTTCCTCATCTGTATATTTATTATAATATTACCTGGTTCTTCAGTAGTCTTAGGAGGTGCACATGAGAACATTTACATCAAGATACCTTATTCTTCTGTAAATTAATTCTGTAAGTAGGTGTGAGTATTTGAATGTGTGTGTGGTGATGGGGGGATGTTCTCTCTAGAAAAGGCTGCTTTACTATTTCCTCAAAGCAAGAGCAAGACTTATACCTTGGTCACTAAAAGAATCAAAGTGGATATTTCAGAAAACACACAACAAGGAAGAACTAGTTGTGGTAGAAGATTAGGTGGTTAAATAGAGAAATTTGGGGCAGGTAGATTCTCTATAGGTGCTCAGCCTCCTCACTTCCACAGAAGAGTGACTTGGTTTCAAGTCGACCTATTGACTGAATTGTATTTATGAGTAATATCAGCTGCTTAACAAATTCTAGGCCTGCCCTAATGGAACAACTGTCAGGTCAATCACCTCTGAGAGAGCACAGACTTATACCCCTGAGTTCAAATCTTAGGTCCAGGGAGAAACAACAAGTATGAACAACTAAATAAAAATAAAATAAAATGCTTCTTTCTTCTCTCTCTTCCTGCCTGCCTAATTGTCTTCATTCCTAACTGCACATTTTCTTTAAAAAAAAAGAAAGAAAGAAATTGCAGCCATTTGGCTGGTAGAAATGGTACAAAAGAACAATCACAAATGCGATCATGATGTGTATCAGCTTTAAATAGTATCTCTCAGTCCGTAGTTAAAGGATGCACTTAAGTTGACGGTTGCAAACTCCACTTTATTAACCTTATTAAATAATTCCAAAAAGAGATGAAATAGAGTCCAAAAAGATGTATAATAATATAGCAAGGGAGAAAAAGCATGTGGAAAATGAAGAAGTATTGATACAGATTAAATTAAAAATAAATGCAATTACCATTTATATTGAGAAGCTGTGTGGTACCAAATATGGTTCTATGCTCACTTTATGTGATAATTCACTTCATCATAAGAGGAAGGAAGTGTTATTTCATTTGACAGATGAGGAGATTGAGTCACAAAGAGGTTAATACTTTGCCCTAGGCCACACAGTAAGAGGTAGAAGTTGAATCCAGTCAGGCAGTCTGATTCCGGAGCCTGTGCTGTTTACATGAAAGCTATTATGATCATGATTATGATTCACTCATCATGTTCTAGAGCTGGAAGTACATTAGAAATACTTTAGCAGAATTCCACATTTTACATCGAAGGGAACAAAACTGGTTACTGACCTACTCAGGTTACAGGGAAGCTGAAGCAGAATCTAAATTTTCTCTATTTCAGCATTAATATTATCAGGATCCCCACACCACCCTCTCCCAAGATAGAGTCTAATGACAATTGTCTGACAATTCTGCCTTTTTTTTTTTTTTTTTTTTTTTTGACTAATGCTTTTGAAGGTAGTTTTTAAGATAGTCAGTGAATAGCACAAAAGGAAATGCTGGTAGAGTGGAGTAGGGAGTGAGATAAATGAATAAAGAAGCAATCAGACAACAGTCTCTCAATTACTAACCCTACTCTTTGGGGCAGATTTATTCTTAGAAAAGGCAAGTCAGGGTATCTTCCTGTTAGTGATCACCTGGGTAAGCATCTGTGCAAGATACGGCTGCCTCTCCTACCCCGTGACCACACACTCCCCCGCAGAGCCCTCCCATCAGAACACAGCCACTCATCCTACTCTGTCTCCTTCTGACAGCTGTGCTCAGTGATGGCTCTTCAGTGTTTATTGTAACTATTATGACTATTTCATGGAAAGGGATTTTAAAGCACTGTTTTGATAAATGGCCGTTTTGAAAGCCTCCTTCCTTTACTCCAGATATGTCCCTATTTCTTAGACACAGGATACTAAAGTCAGTGTGTGACAGAATTATGACAGCAGCCTCCTCTCTGCCCAGGACCAGACCCTGCACCCAGACCAGTGGGCAGAGGCTGTTCAGGTTCTCAAGAAGCAGGAACTCTAAGGAAGTGCACCCCTGAGCCCTCAAAACCAGAAACTTGAGCCAAGGACAGCCTTTCAGGAGTCTGAAAATGCCCCTGGAATGTGTAAGAAATTGACTGCTGTTGATGCACTTGCAAATATCTCTGGGGAGAGGGTTTAATACTTCAGCAGATTCTCAAAGGGAGCTGAAAAGACTTAAGAATGATCTCCCCACGAAGGTGTTAATAAGTGAAACATGTTAAACTCCTCACTCCATAGCACTTCTCTCCCTCCCCAAGCCCTTGAGCAACCCCAGCCCCCATACTTGGGGTAGGTGGCAGTGACAGAAGTGTGCCCTGCTCTGCAAATAGACTTTTCTCTCCACCTGCCTTCCCAGAAGCTTTCCCAATATGTTCAAACAGAACTGAACCCTGTAGAAGACTCTGGCTCTGAAAGACAGCCTTGCTACATGAGTCTAATTAAATCTAGAAAAGGTAAATTTGCACATTTTTTCCCCCAATGCTTCTGCATTTGTAGCAGAGGTTGTATTACCATTTTAAAACTGCCTTAGGGGAAAAAAAAATCCTCTTTCTTGGAGAGAGTGACAACCTATTCTGGGGAAATTGTAGGAGTGGTAACAGAATGTTGGTTTAATTAATTTTACTGGTTACCTGCATAGCTGGTGAACAGGTTAAATAACCAAATAAAATGGTAGTATTTCATTATTCCTCCCTACAGTCAAAGTTGTGGAATCTACTGGGCAAGGCAAGTTTAAAGAATAGTCCTACATTTTGAGGGATTTAGAGGCACACTTACCACCTACCCTCTGAAATCAAGCTCCGGTGGGATTGTGGTCTCTGGTTTAAAGCAAGGGGGATTCCCCCACTGGGACTGGATACCTCAGGATAAAGTGCTGCGGGTGGGGGGGAATAGAGAGGGGCCAGTACAAAACTTGGGGCATGGAGAGCAATATCTTCCTGAGAACTTCCCACTTCTTTCCTTTGTATTGTTTTAAATTTAATTCCATCCTTTTCTTATTTTGTTTACTTCAGAGTGGTTCAATTAATTAACAAATCGCCTGGTTATTTTTCCTAGAACATCCCATTTCCTTCCAAGTCTCTTTGGAGACAGCAGGAGCCAGCTCCTCGCTTACTCGTGGGGGCAGCGAAACCGTGGGCTTTCTCCTTTCTTTACTCCTTTTGTTTTAATGGTTACTGTCTGCTTCCCGGAGAAGGAACTGAAAACTGCATTGTGTTTGACACGTCCTGGATCAGGGGTTCCTACTGATAACCTTGACTAGAATTCAGTGCATTTGCGAACATACCGGTCTGTTCCTTACTCAATGAACCGTCCAGAGAAGGGCGCTGTGCGGCAAGGAAGGGTCCCAGCCTCAGCGCCCTTGAAGATAAAACAGTGCCGGCTGGTCAAAAATGACTTCTCATCTTTCTTAATGCCAAATGGCTCTTGCTCCTCAGGGTGTGGACACATCTATAATTGTTCAATTACAGCATTGCCTAAGAGTTTGGCTGCACTACTTGTTTGCTTGCAATGAGCACTATTTCACCTACTTTTCAAGAAGACAGTGCTTGAGGGGTGAGGAGGCTGTGGGAATGGAGTGGGAGGGCAGTGGGCGATGGTCTTGGAAGCTTAGGCCCCAGGAACTCTACACCACAGCTGTGACAATGCCTGCCTTGGAACACTGAACCCTTCACATCCACAGGCTTTATTAGCTCATGCAAGCCTTGTTCACCTCCTCCACATGACAGGTGTGAGGGAATGTGAACACAGGGAGGTCATCCAGTTGCTGTTGATTTCCCTCTTTCATGGCTAATTGCGGGCAGAGCTCCATAATGGGAGAGTTGAGTTACTGACCTTGATAAAGGTAATCGCTTTCTGCCTCTGTTGCATGTTTTCCAGCTTTAGTTAAGTGTTAAAAACACCTGTGAAGAGTGCACTTACCAACAATCTAGTCAGTTCCCTTAACAGCCTGGAACCATTATGAGGAGAGAGCTGTGCAGTAAGGCAGGATCCAGCTTCAGAGCCCTTGAAACTGAAATATCCTACTTTTCGCTGAGATATTCCTGGTCAGAGCACAACATATCAGTGGTGTCCCTAAAGGAGACAGCCCATTGCCAAAAGGTTTGTATTTGGCTAGCAAAATGGGACAACATTACAAAGAAGGTAAGTAAAAGAGAAAAAAAGGACAAAAGTGATGATATCACATGCCTGAATTTTAAACTATGTTGCATAGTCATAGTAATCAAAACGGTAGGTATCAGAATCAAACAGACAGACAGATCAGTGGAATAGAAGTGAGATTCCAGAAGCAGACTTACACGTATATGGTCAGGTGATTTACCAAGAGTAAACAATGGAGAAAGGAAAGTCTTTTCAACAATGTGGGGAAAACTGAACAGACATACTCAAAAGAATGAAACTAGATCACTCTCTTAACACTATACATGAACGTTAATTCAAAATGGATTGACACTTGGAAGTAAGACTGGAAGCAATAAAATACATAGAAGAAAACTGGTCTGAGAGAGGTTTTTGGAAACTAGACTCCAGCAACAAGGGAACCAAAATAAAAAGTTAACAAATGGGACTACATCAAAACAAAAGCTTTTCTACAGTGAAAGAAAATATTTTCAGAAAAAAACTGCCAACTAAATGGGAAAAGATAGTGACAGAATACATAGCCAACAAGGGGTTAATGTCAAGATATATGTGTATATAGATATAGATATAGATATAGATGCATGTATCTATATATAAAACCAAACAACAAGAAAACAAAAAGCCCAGTCAAAAAATGGGCAATAGACACTTCTCCAAGGAAGACATAGGGATAGCCAACAGGCACGTGAAAAATGTTTATCATCATTTACTATTTTTATTATTTGGGGAATATATATCAAAATCATGAGATATCACCGTACATGTATAAGAATGGTCAATAATGAAAAGACTAGAAACAAGAATTGGTGAGAGTATGGAGAAAAGGTAACTTGTACACTATTGGTGGGACTATAAACTGATGCAGACACTTTAGAAAACTCTTTGGAGTTTCTCAAAAAATTAAAAATAGACCTTAAGATACAGTCATTCCATTTCTAGATATCTGTCTGAAGAATATTAAAATGCTAATTCAAAAAAATGTACCCCTATGTTTATTGCCACTATTTACAATAACCAAGAAATGGAAGCAACCTAAGTGATCATTGACAGATGATAAAGAAGATGTGGTATATATACACAATGGAATACTGCTCAGCAATTAAAAAAAGATGGAATCTTGCTATTTGTAACAATGGTCATGGAACACGAGGAGATTATTCTAAGTGAAATAAATCAGAGAGAGAAAGATGAATTCCAGATGTTCTCACTCATATGTGGATTATAAAAAAATAAAATAAATGAACAGACAAAACAAAAACTAACACTTGGACACTGACAACAGAATTAAGGTTAGAAGAGAAGGGGGTAATAGCAAGGGTCAGTGGGGTCGAATGGACAGTGGTGAGGACTATTAAAAACTTGGTGGTAGGGGTTATGTGTTATCATTTATACGATGAAGAGTGAACTTGCACCTGTAACACTTGTAGTGTATTGTAAATAAAACTTACCACAATAAAAGATAAAACACAAGAAAAACAAGATGTTATAACTTGTTTGAGACTGCTCAAGATATGTGGTTCAAAAGAATCCATGACTTTTTAGCATCAGGATCTTTAACCATTATTTATTATTACTGTTATTTATTAAGTATCTGATAACACCTTTAACTCTTCTCATCATTGTAAACATATAGCAAATTTGCCTACTGAATCCAAACGCTGCTATTTAGTCTGAAAACCATCCAGAGCTGATTTTTTTAAAGGAAAGGTGAAGGCAGGAATAAAGGCAAGTAGGCAGTCAGGCAGGAAGCAAGAGGAGAAAGAGGTATTTTTATTTTATTTTTTATTTAGTTTTTCACTCTGGTTGTCCCCACCAGCCCTACCCCAGAATCAGCACTCAAACCCAGAGGTATGTAGCCTGCACTCCTTCAGAGGTGATTGACCTAATTGCTACTCCAGCAGGGTGCATCGTGACCTGAATTTAATACATGACTATTCCCTGTGTGGATTGGGGGGGCCAAGCATACAGGAATTTGTGTAGCTTGTGAAAAGTTGCCTGACTGCATTTCTTTTGCTCCAGAATTTTCTGTATAGAAATTTCATATTTAAATGACTGATTTTAGAAGATTTACTTTCAGAGTTTATTCTTGGTGCTCAGAAATTTAGTAATAAATAACATTCTTCTCTCCAGAGCTTCATGAACTTAGTGTCAGATGACAGTTCAAATGGTCTAGAGACTCACACGTAGGTAGATTAGATAATGGTTTGATTGAGAAATATATAATTTAGCTAAAATACCCTTGTCTTCCCCAACACTCATAAACCTAGAAAGCCTGTTTGCTTGTTTTCCCTCAGGTTTGGGAGATGTGTTTCACCCTCAGCTAATAGTGATTATGGGCCCTAAACTTCTCTTACCTTCGTATTTGTGGTCCCCCTTCAGATCTAAATAATTAGTACATGTCAAACCTGGCTTCTCTTTAAGATCACCTGAAGTGTTTGTTGGTTTCTGTGTTTTCCTGTTCATGCCTGGAGCTCACCCACTGAGATGATGATTCAGTTGATGCCCTGACTTGGCTATTTTGGGGTGATCCTCAGTCAGGTTGATGGTCGTTGGATTAAATTTATCTTAGTGTTATTAAAAACAGAATAATCAATTCAAGTTGAAACAATCATGTAACAATGAGCCTACTGCCCCGGAATTTACTTTTTTGAAGGTCTTAATGTTCTCCCTCAGGAAGAAGTGGGACTCCTGTTTATTTTAGTATTCTCAGCACCGTGTCCGGCATGTCATGGTTTGTAGAGAAGTGTGGTGGCCCTGATCACTATTATTTGCAGGTGAGATAAATTTCCGAAGCCTGAGTAACAGCCAAGCAACCAGCTTTCTAGGTATGCGGGTTGTGGGCAGAATGAATTTGGAAATTGATTATTCTTATGGCAGAACAGTGATTCATAATGCATGTCTAGCCATTATTTCTATATTATTTTCAACTTACAAGTACTCTGGAACACCTGAAAGCAAGAAGGAAAAAAGTGCTGCTGCTAAGCACCTAAAATAGATGTCAAAGTGGCGGAGCACGAGTCTACAGAACTGTATTCCTGGCAGCGCCCCCCAGGCTGCTCAGGGAGCAATTTTCTTATTTTACACACAGTTCTAACAGTCTTGCTTCTCTGGTTCTCCATTCATAGAAACCTGAGTGAGCAGTGACTGCTTTGCAACTTGACACTTAGGAAAAGGAAACATCAATATGCGAACAGTGAAGGTGTCTCCTGGTGACTCGGACACTACGCAGGTGACGGGAGCATGTAAAACCCAAGGACTCCGTTTGGGACACTGCTCAAGATGGAGCTGTTGGAGCTGTGTACGTAATTTCTGCTTCTTTTCTTCCTTAAAAATGCTTCTTCCTACTCTTTCTTCAAAAAAACAAACAAACAACAACGAGAAAAAAAGTAAGCAGTGGAAATCTGGAAAAACTGTGGTCTGAGACTAGGAAAGTAGTTCTACAGTCCCAGCATCCCTGACTCTGTGCTGATCATTCATTCACTAGGATTTGTTAGGACAGGTCACCATGCTGGGCTTGTGGAGATGACACCCGCGAACACTTTCAACAGCTGAGTGACCCTTTGGTTCAGATGGCTCAGGGGCAGACTGGAAGCCAGAGACCCCTGCTCAAGACCCCAGCTGGGGATGGAAAAATAAAACAATAAAAGGAAAAGGTAGTTGAATGCATCTCTAGTTTGGCTAAGGTCGCCATTTATGTTTATTTTTGATTTATATATATATATATATATATATATATTTTTTTTTTTTTTTTTTCTGGTTCGGAGGTTTTTGCTGTCCAAAGCATTGGCTAGGCATTTTGTTTTTGTGTTTGTTTTTTATTACTGAGATCCTAGTTCATGGTCCTGATGGCCTCATACGTTGTCTCTCTGATTTGAATAAACTTCTCCAATCCCTCCTTTATATTTCTTCCAAAAAGAACTGTCAAAAGCAAATCTGATATTACCCCCAATTACCCCTGATGATCCCAAGTCCAGACTTCCTTATGAAGTTCTTCATAACTGATCTACATCTATCTACCAACTTACTCTCACCCCTCCTGCTTTTAATGTAAGCTCTAGAAACTGCTCATGGTTCCTAGATATGCTGCATCTCATTCTTCTCTGCTTTTACTAATGCCATTCTCCTTGGAATGTCTCTTCTTCTTTCTGCCATTTTAACTATGCTGCTCTCCAGAAAGTTTCCCTTGACATATATATATATATATACACACACACTCAATCTGCGTATATACCACACCCCACCCCCTCATTGGGTTAATCTCTTTCCCTTGCTCTTATTAGACATTGAAATGTTGGTCACATATGTGGTCTTCACAGCCACTTCCTCCATCAGCTGTTCCCCTCCCCCCCAGTTCTCAACATTTTAAACAACCCAAAGGCAGGAACCAATCTTATCCATTTAGTGTCTTTCCAGTGTTTGGCATTACCAATAGGTGACAGCTAAATGGGACTCATCCAAAACCTCTTTCCCAATTATTTCTCCATATTTATAATGCAGATGTTTGTCTCAGCAGGAATCTCTAAATAGTTCACAGCTCTGTATTTCTACAAGTGGGTCCCTGGATTTGGATGCAGAACCCAATGCACTGACTCCACTCGCAGTGGTCATGGAGAGTGTGGGAGCTGGCAGGATGCTGTGTGGGATAAATTTGTGACAGTTACTTAGCCTCAGTGGCCTTGGCTCCTCATCTTTTTCTCAGATATGTGCAGTGCTTGTCATGTCAATAGTATGACAGCTAAAAATGTTATGTTTTTATTTGGTCTTCACAATTAACTTTTGTAAATCATTATCATCTTCATTTTATAGCTGAGGATGTTGAGGCTTAAACTTGCTTAAAGTAAGATACCTACTAAGTATAGGTTCTGAGGTTGGAATTAGGAAATTCTGATTTTTGATTTATAGCTCTTTCTGTAACTACATATGACATCGTTTATATGTGCCACAAATATTGGCTTTAATGAGGCTCTTAAATCATCAACAAAAAAAATATAGCCAGTATATCATGTTTAAGAAGATAGGGCAATAGTGTTTGTATTGCATCATCCATTTGTCATCTGAAATTCTGGGCTTTGTAGGTTAAATGCTGTCAGCCGCTCTTCAAGGAAATTGTACCAGCTCTAAAAGACTTGTATATATAGTCTGTGCTCTTTTCATGTATGATTTCTCCCTGTTACCTAAACTGCACATAATAAAATAAATCTGCCTAAGATGGTAGTCATCTCAGGGAGGGAGAAAGAACTCTTTTCTCTTTCAGTTGGTGGCTAAATCTCTAAACTATGCATTTTATACTAAAAATACTCTTTCAATAAACAAAGACAAATATAGTTCGATCTTATAATGAAGTCATTTCTAGTTCTACATTCTCACTTAGAAAACGGAGCTAAATGAATCTATGCACTGCTTATACAATTCCCAGTGAACTCATGCTTAGTAATACAAGACAGCATTGGGCAACAGAAGAGAACAGAACATAGGTGAAAGGTGGGAAGAATCTATGGGAGAGGTGCTGAGAATCATTGGCCTCCAAATGCTGTTTATGTTATTTAAGTAACTGGGTGTGTCCTTTCCCAGAGTAAGTTTATTACTGCTTCTCATGTCAGATAAATAGTTTTTCTCAAGAAAAGAAAGAGTAATCTAAAATAACACTAAACTCTTGCCTTGCTTTTTAATCTTTTTTTTTTTTTTTTTTTTTTTTTAGGAATAGTGCAGGTAGGAATGAAGGCGAGTAAGGCGAGTAGGCAGGCAGGAAGAGAGAGGAGGAAGAAGTACTTTATTTTATTTCCATTTTCATGTTCACACCAGTTGTCCACTTGCTCCCAAAACTCAAACTCAGGGGTAAGTGGTTTTCATCCTTCACAGGCAATTGACCTAACCACTATTCCACTGGGTGTGCCACCTTTTATTCTTATAATTTGACTATTCTTATGTAGTATTTACTAAACATTTATATCCCATTATAATTTATTGGAGTGTTTTTAAATTGTCTCTGTCATATAGTGGAAGTCATCATCTCAGTTATAATGGGATGAGTGACTACATTTACATGATTCTGAAACAATGACTTGTGTTCATTGTTAAAAATTCAAACTATACCCCAAATTATAAATAAAATATAAAGCCACAAGAAAGTCTACAAATAAAAGGCAATTTCTTCTATCAGTCTGAATAATCATTCTCACCAGACATCTCTCCATGTATCTATACAAGCTTACAAATATAGTTTTAAAATTTAATACATATGTGATCATACTCAACATGATATTCTGTAATGTTTTATTTCTCTCACTGGGACATGAATCAAAACATGTTTTCATGTCAAAATTATAGAATATATCATCATTTTTAATGGTTGTGCTGCTTTGTATACGTATGGATCCCATAATATATTTACTCATTCCCCATGGTTGAGTATTTGAAATACTTATGCTTAAATATTTTTATATTTGTAGTCTTAATATCTTAGCATAAAATCTTTGTCATAGAATTCTTGGACCAAAGGTTTTGGGTGATTAATATGATGAATCATCTGGCAGTCAATCTTTCAGAAAACTTTGAAGTAATTTTCATTACTACTAATTGCATGAGTATGTCCATTTCTCCTCTAATTTAAGGTTTAGAAAATATATAATTCGAGAGGTCAATAACGCTAGAGCAGAAATTCGTTATTTCCATTTATATTACTATAGTGACAACAAACATCTTTTCACATTTATTTACATTTTGTATAGATAGAAAATATTCACATATTTTCACATTTGTACATCTTTACCTCTTATGGATTGCACTTTTTCTGTTTTTCTATTAGATTGTTTTTCTTTTCTAGAGTGTGCACACATTCCATGAGTTCTATGTATATAATAAGGATATGAGACCATGTGAGTTACATTTTTCTTAGATTGTCTTGATATTTAAATCTTCTCTATAGTGTTTTTAATTTTTATACTAGAAAGAAAATTTTAAACTTTTTATGACAAAAGTTAGTTTTTTTAAAGCACTTTATTTTGTTGTAGCTATTCATGGTTATTTTTTTAAATTGAAAGTAGTTTTTGATTTTTCATAACTTGAAATTGTTTGTGTTGCATGGAATATAAGGCATAAAATTAAAACGTTTGTGACATGCAAGCACTTTGCATTTACTTTGACTCCACTGCCTTACAGTTATTTCTATTCAAACTATACATTTGGGAATAGGAACATAAACTAACAATTAATGAATTTGCTATTCCTTCTCCATTGCAGATATAGTTTTCTTTGAGACTAGGTACCAACAAAGAGCTAAAGTTGACTAATTCTTGAGACTCTTACTTAAAATTTAGAAATTTAAGATGAAAAATAATTGATTTTATTTATCCATATATTATGAACATTTATATAGCAAGTTATACTGCCAGAAAAGTTTACACATTTAATTTTATTTGCTTCTCAGAACCTCCCTGTGAGTTAGATTCTGTCATATCTGTCTCTCATATATGAAAATTGAGGCTGGGAAATTTATATAAAATCACCAATGTAATGAATGTCAGAATTTGAATTCGGGTTTTTTGAGTGCAAATTATGTATTATTCTGACGTAATTCTCCTCTATCCTAATTTTACTTTTTCACTATAATAAAAATGTAAAGCAGGTGCTTAATGACAGATTTGTCCAATTATCTGTAGATAAATAACTTCCCCAAATGAATACTCTAACATGAAGAGGTTTTCATTGCTATCACAGAAAATATTAAATCTGGCAACCAGAGATATGATGAAGTTTGAGCACTAGCAAGTAGAAGAACACATCATATTGTCACTTTGACTTAAGAAATTGTAGTCAAAGAAATCAAGACAATTCTGCACAGTCATACTCCATAGCTGCTGGGAATCTGCGTCATGTCCCTGATGAGTTCCCCTTTGGAGCTCATTATTTGGAGGAAGGAAAGAGGTAACGATGAGTACTCCCTGTGGAATTAGGTCTTGCACTACGCAACTTCTCAGCCCATAAAGGTACCAGAAACTGATGTTTTCTCAGAGAGGTCATATCTCTTCTGATATTAACTGTGAGGCATCATATTAAGAAAACAACAATCTGCTGGAAGAAACATTGTGAAGAGATGCCTACAGGGGTGAAATAAAATCCTTTCAACTGTTCCCTGAAGATGCCTGTACTTATATCTAGGATGTTACCTTGATGGTGATTTTATTATCAATGATTTCCTGACCGTCTCATACTTCTTTCATTATCTCTTTCTCCTATGGCCCCCCAGGCATTGGATGCACATTTCCCAAAACATCCCCAAACTCAGTCTCCTTAATGAGTCACCTTAGACACCCATTGGGAGTCTTAGCACAACAGGATTGCCCCCTGATGCTCTGTCAACCTTTTCTTTTTTTCTGAGTGGGAGTCATATGCTTCTCTTAACTATACTAAAGGTAGGGTGGTTTTTCTTGAGCACTTTCTGAGAGGAAAATTCTATGACTATCTATCTATTCTTCAGAAAATCAAAATTCTCTTTGGGCAGAGAAGGAAAAAATAAGGAATGGTATGTTTGTTGCATAATTCAAATAAATTTTTTTTTTTTTTTGTCTTTTACTATAGCTTAATTTTGTTCAACAGATTTCAGCCTAGCTTTAAGTAAGAGGAATCAGTAACTACATTTTTCCTGTCATCATCCTAATTTCAGTACATTTTATTGACTACAAGTTCTGCCCCTGCTTATTTGTGAGTGTATTTCCAATGTGCCTTTAAAAACTCATTATTTAGTTTTTAACACCCAAGAGGTTGCTTCTCTCCTGAAGAATCATGGTACTTCATATGAAGAGGAATGCTCCTGAGACAGAGTTGCCAAATTTAGCAAATATACATACAGGATGTTTGCTTAACTTTTTTTTTAAGAGAAGAAGGAAGGGAGAGGAAGAAGCAGCATTCTGAAGGAAGGAAGAGAAGGAAGCACTTTTATTTATTTGTTTTGGGTGCTTCCCCTGGCCCAGAACTTGGGTCCTTAGGCTTTACATGGTCTACACCCTATTCACAGGCTTAGTACCTGAGCCACCATGCTGACTTTAATTTTAGATAACAGTCTTTTAGTATGTACCCAATAGAGCATACTTATTTATGTATATTATACTAAAGTTATTAAAATATACTAAAAGTCATTGCTTATCTGAAATTTAAGTTTGACTAGGTGCTCAATATTTTATCTGTAAATTCTACCTGATGTCAGTTTTCAGATTCTATAAAGACCAGAACTGTTAAGAGTAAGCAGCACATTTTAAAACTTTTCCACTAAGTGAGGGGCAGAGTGATATTTTTCCAACTAGAAATGGCAGAGGAAGGGGTATTTGTTCAGATGTGTATATCATCCCCAGGACTGACCCACTCTGGAACCTCATAATCAGGGTGAATAACAGCTGTTTAATAATGTTATAAATCATTGCTTGAAGCTACTCATGGATTCTTTTGGAGGCATGCATTTTAATGAATTGCTCTCCTTTTGTACTTCCTCCCTGGGGTGATATTAAGTAATTTAGACTCCATAAATCTAGTGAATAAGTTGTTGGTTCTATTTTAAATATTAACATTTAATTTTTTTTGAGGATTGCAATAATCTTTAGTGGAATATAGGACAGTACAAGAGAAATCAAGTGTTACTGCAATTGGAGTATATAAAAATAAGAAAAACTTCTCCAAAGTATTAAACTAAACTCAGTTCCTTCAGAGCATGATATGTATGTCACGTTTGAAGTTCCAAGCAAGGTTTAATGCAACTAGTATTCGCTAAAGTTTTGATGAGTCATATTTTTAAAACTCCAAATTCCAACTCTCAAATTGGAATTCTAATAAATTATAACAAAACTATATTATCAGCCTAGAATATAAAGTCAGCAATTTGTAAAAGCAGTTGAATAAACTCTGATAGGAAGTCTGTTGTCATGTGTCATAACTGCCATGCTATCCATTGAACTTAATTCTGTAGAAATGAGAATTTAAGTGCTATCTCCACCCCAATTCTTCTCATTTTTAGAAACTGACATTGTTTGGGCTTGAGGTGAGGGCAAAGGGGTCTATAATAGCTTTGTTATTACTACTACCCTCAAAGTTCTGTTAGAGTGGTAGATTAAAAATGACCATACAATCTTTGTTCTTCCTAACATTGAAAAATGAAGTCTAATATATAATGAAATGTTCAGTCTTTAAAAAAAAAGAATGAAATCTTGTCATTTGCAACCACATGGATGGACTTTGAGGGTACTGGTGTAAAGCATAGTGAGTCAGACAGAAAAAGATTAATTCATATGATCTCACCTAAAAATGGAATCTAACCACAAACAAAACCCTAGAAATAAAAACCAAGTAAACAAAAGCAAGCTCATAGCTATTGAGAACAGATTGATGGTTGCCAGAAGTTGAAATGATTGACGGGGTTACAAACTTCCAGTTATAAAATAAATAAATCATGGAGATGCATGCATGCACCATGCACAGCATGGTGACTGTAGTTAATAGTACTGTATCATGGTGACTGTAGTTAATAGTACTGTATTGCATATTTGAAAGTTGCTGAGAGTATCTCTTAAAAGTTCTCATTTTAAGAAAAAATGTGTAGTTATGCACAGTGATGGATGTTAACTAAAGTTAATGTAATAATCATATCTCAATGTATACAAATATTGAATCATTATGTTATATTCTGGAAACTAATATCATGTTATATGTCAAATATATCTCAATAAAAAAGAAGAGTGAAGTCTAATTTCCTTCCCCTTGAATTAGATTGCCTTTGTTGACTCCCTAGATCAATTAATTACAGTATAAGTGATAGGTTGGGAGTTTTTGTGACTGTTTTATAAGAACCTTTTTGAAATCCTAAAATGCTCTCTCTGGGAGCCCTGTGTTACTATGTAATTACCTAAGATCAAGACACTGAGGAACTAGATGAAGTACTTCTGATAGATTGGTTCAGTAATGCTCAGCATCCAGGAATCTCCAGGTAGGCAGACATATGAGGGAAGCCATCTTGGGCCGTCCAGACCAGGCCACCTACCAGCTGAATACAACCTAAAGGCCCTCTAGTCACACTTCCCAGAGTAGAACAGTCCATCCATGCCTGCTGGAATTCCTAACACCTGAAATCCTCATGTAATAAAGTGACTGTTATTTTAAACCACTATTTTTCGAGTGGGTTTTCAGCAGCAATAATTAACAAGGACAAAGAGTGATGTATTGATCCTGAGACTTAGAAAAAGAACATGGTAGAAGAAAGAAAAGGAGGCTGGCTAGACAAGATGAAGGAGGAGTGGCAGAAAAGAATTCTCTAAAAAGAGGTCATAAATGCTGCAGACACAAGTAAAAGATAAGTTAGGGATTTAGAAGATTCATAGCAAGTTAAAAAACAAAATAGTCAAATGTTTAGCAGGCTGCTATGTGATTTTGGGCCACACTCACAACTTTGGCCCAACTTCTTAGAGATTCAGAGAGAAAACAGTGGTAAAGTCTTACTTCATACAGATGCTGTGAACAATAATGAATAAACATGACAAATGATTATGCTGCAAATAAGAGCTGAAAATGCTAAATATGTAAGAAGCAATCTTTGCACCTACTGAAAATCTTTCATCAGATGATTTCAAACTGGAGGTGTCTCAGGAGAAAATGACTTTGGAAAATACAAGCAGATTTTTATTTTTTGTACTTTTATTGAAAAGGTACATTTAAAAAAATACACAGACATTTTACCATTTACAGATTGCAGACATAGATGCTCTAAAAGTGTTCACTCGATTTTGTTGTTTTATGATACCTCTGGCCCCTGATATCACAAACATCCAGTCTTGTTGATATCAGTTTAGAAAGGGGGCCATGGGAGCATGACCTGCAACATATTCAGTGAACAGAAAGACAAATTGTTCAATTATAAATGTTTCATCTTCTGTACATTATTGCATTAGGGAGCCACAAAATTATGTAGCATCATTACAAATGAAAACAGGTTAAAAATGAAGATAATTAAGTAGAAATACATGGATTCATTGTCTTCTTGCAGAATGCACAAGAGGTGCAAAAAGTGTGCAATTTAGGAAGCTCGTTTTCTGTTTGTATACATTTGCTTAGCAACTCAAACAGGTGAGGAAGCTACAAAATAAGTTAGACAAAAATAACAAACAGCAATGATAGCTATGTTATATGGCTTTCTATTTTGTTTAAATATCACCAAATAAAAAGTGAAATAAAGAAAATACATTATCTTTTGTTCTCTTAAAGAGAAAATTCAAAGCTACTTTGCTTCCTAACATTTACACAGCAACTAAAAATGTTTAATTCAGACAAGAGATACAGATCTAGTACTATACAGGATACAACAGTACTTGGGTCTAAAACAGTACACAATCCCTGTCAACAATAGTACACCAGAAAGAAAGCATTGCGATCCGTTGGTAAATGGTATCCACAAGTAAGCACTTGTGTTCATCTGTTTTTTGTTCCACACTAGAATGTGCCCAGTTGGATTCCAGAGATATTTACAGATGCGTGAGGAAGACCCTAGTTTTCAAGTCTGTCAGGAAAAAATTCCATATTGTTTCTAAGCCAGATCACACCCATGGAAAAACAGAGAATGATATATGTCTTTTGTTTTGTTTTTTGAACAATAAATACATTTGCAAGAAACCAAATAGCTCAGATATACAAACTGAGTAGGGTTAGGGCAGGCGTGGGAAAAAGGAGATGATAAAGCCTGTGCTGCTCAGATTCCTAAAGTAGAGGCGCGGTCCGACAAGCACTCTTGAATCTAGTGATTGTATTCTTTGGATTTGGGGTTCGGGGTGGTCTTTTGCATCGTGTGGCGGGGTGGGGGCACTGCAACACAAAACATACACTGCTGAATCCTTTTGGCTTTCCTTCTCAACTTTATTACTGACCTCAACCAACTCAGGGTTTGCTCACACTAGTAGGGGGCGAAAAGGATGGAGGCCGGGGTGGCGCGGATGGGCCCGTGGCCTGGCCTCAGGAGCGCTGGAGGTATGGCTGGAGCCTGGAAGAGCGAGGCGGCCGGCCGCGGCGGCAGTGACAGCGCTGAGGACACGGCCGCTGCTGCCAGAGGAGAGGACAGGAAGGCCGGGGCCAAAGGCTTCATCATATCTTTTTGGAATGCAAGTTTTGCCTAAAGGAAGGAGAAAACGAGGAATTGGGTAGAGATAGTGTTTTGAAAAACAGCAACACAGATAATTTTCTGAAGTCAAACACTAACATTAAGAAGTCAAATTTTAAGTCTTTACTTTCAGAAGTCAACACATGATTATTTTTACAAAGCTGGTTTCAAAGACTCTTGGCATATCATTCCTTTGATTTGTTTCCATTTCACCTCTTCCTGTAGGTCTTTGTCCTGGAGAATTAGGACATAGGAAAACCTCTCTGAATAGAAACTAAAACCATTTATGCTGCTTCTCAGAAAGAACAAACATATCCAGAAGGTTTTCTGCTTGAGATAATGGTGCTCTATTCAAAGTTCTGATTTGTCTAAATAAACTACAGTACAGCCTTGAGGGAGTTTTGTTTTTGTTTCAGAATATGCTTGACCCATCACTTCTCTTCAAAAGGAGCAATGAGTCAGGTAACTGGGGTTCAGGGACCCATGAAAAGTCATGCAACAAAATCAGTTTATGCCTCTCTGGCCACTTAGAGTATTCCTTGAAAAATACAGCTCACTGAAACTTCTTTTGTTGGGAATGACTGCAATTAGGCTAGAAATTTTCTCTGTTTAAAGGGATCTCAGGGTGAAATCTTCCTGTGAAGCAAGAAATCAATCCTTAATTTTTCTCTTTTGCAATCAGGAGGAGCTTTGCAAGGATTTGCTTAATGCAGGAAACACCTGCTTGCAACATCAGACTTCAGACACAGGTTTTGGAGAAGCTGGCAGGCAATTGCAACATCACCTCCATCTGTCCAATGTCAGCTTTAACCTCACAGGAAATGTGACACTGGGCTGAGTCCCAGAGACATTATGAACTCCATCCATCTGGGTATTTGTGTGACACCTATAGCTGGAGTCCCTGGGTATTTTTACAAAACAGCACATACTGAGAGCAGGTAAGAAAGGCTTATTACCCGCACAGCTGCCAGACACGGGGAGAGAAGAACACAAACACCCACTTCACTTCCTGGGAGTAGGGGGAGAAGGAAGGACTGAGGGAGGCAGAGAGGAGGAGGATATCAAATGGGGAGATTGTGTTTTATGAAAGCAATGTTTTCCCAGGTTGAACTCATTTCAGAATTCTTTAGGCATCTTTGCCCTAGTTTTGGTGCCTTTACTTTTCTTTGTATATTAAAGAATGTTGTCTTTTGAAAAGGGCTTAAAGAGTTCTGTTTCTCGTCCCTAAGGTGTCCTACAGCGGGAACTAAGCAGTTCATTCTGAACTTCTGTCTGTGAGGGTTATTTAACACCTTTCAGGATGAGTTAGTCCCTAGGTTCTCCTTACCAATAGTCTCTGCCTAAACTAGCAAGGCTGCCCACAAACAGGTGAGCAGGCAAGGTGAACTTACTGCTAAGATGCTTGGACTCCGCTGGAGTTTGTTGTAAGGGCTGTATTTCGGCTTCAATGGTTTCCCTGCAACTCGATCCTTATGCCTTCTGCTAGAAATGTGCTGAAAAAAGTTTGACACATTAGCTGAATCTAAATGTGAGAACTATTCCACGTAAAATACATTTTTAGATAGAAGTAGCTGGTTTTCCCATTCTTAGTCCTAGATCAATACTTCCAAGATGGCTGAGATTAAAATCATCATGCTCTCTAAATTAAGACATTCTTCCTTTCCTTTCTCTGTAATGGCACTTATCTGACTTTGCCTGGTGTTGCTACTGTGACTTATGAATCTGTCTCCCTAACCAGAGGTGGGGTTCTTGGAAGACAGGACGTCTCACTTTTCTTACTAGATTCTCCACTACAAGTTCTAGATAATTGCTGTGCTCATCTGTTTCTAACACCTAATTTGGAATCTGATGGAGAAAAATGGTAGGTATGGCAAATATTTGGTATTTTTTTCTTCTACAGAGCTTATGTATATTGTGTATTGTATGTCATACAAAGGCTAGTAAATTTAACTGTGAGCACAATGGAAACCACCACATAGATTCAGAGATACACAGTCGAGTGACCCCAAACAAAAGTAACCACTAGTTCAGTATACATTACCTGTTTGAGTTGAATTTCTGAATTAACATGAACGTCACAGATTTCACAATGAAATGTCTTATTCTGTAGCCCTGAGCCCTTACTGCCATTCTGCATCTTTAATCTTGATCCAGGTCTAGGATAGGACTTTATTGGACCAGCCCCATTACGAGCTTCAACCATGGTCTTGTGTTTAGATCCTAAGAAAGAGATATACATATATATATATATATATTAAATAGCTACTCAAGAACTATATGAAATTCTTTGTTTTCTAATCCTTGAGAAGTTTACCTTTAGGCAGAATTTTCCAATGTTTTTTAAATGACCATTTTAATGCTTATTATAATTTTAACACATTTTCTTTATAAAAGCGGGAAAACATGAGAGCACGTGTTATGGAAAATATAGAGAAGCATAAGAAAATAAAGATTACTCATATTTTTATCCTCAGGATATAATCACTGTTATCATTCTTATGTATGTCTTCCAGATTTGTTTTGGTATACTAAAATATATATATATACACACACACACACACACACACCCCATACATCTATATATGTATATATATTTCAAAACTAGGATTGTACTAAATTAAATATCCTTAAATTTTCACATATCAAATCATAAATATATATATTTTTAAAATTACATATTAATGACTGAGTAACATATTCTAACATATTGGATTACTATCACATTTTGCTACTGAGGAACTTTCATATTGTTTTTTACTTATAGCATGTGTTGCAATGAACATTGTAGACAGATATTTGTCTTCATCTCTGTCACTTTATTATAATGAGTTTTGGGAACTATTAGATACTTTTTAAGAAATAGAAAACAAATTTTATCTCCAACCTGCTATGCCTTGCTGTTTCCCAAGTCATTATGATCAAACTTTTATTACAAATCATTCCTCTGGAACAAAAAAGGGAGAGAAGACATTGAACAAACCTAATGTTTGAACAAACAAAAGGTATGGTCCTCTGATGGGAAGAGCTGGGTTTCGTTATAAACTTTATTTAAATTCAGATGATAGCTTCTAACCTGTGTTGTGTGCCTCTAGCTGTGACAGGGAGTTCACAGCCACTTTGCATAGTGAACAATAAAGTAATTTTTTGGCTTTTTCTTCTTCTGATTCACAAACAGTACCAGGCGCTCCATTTGTGCTCTTGGAGGGAGAAGAGGTTGCTCCAGTTGGCAAGGCTGCTGTGCCAGATTTGAGGACAAATGAACCACCTTCAGAGCTGGACGGCTGACTGGAACTGTGGACTTTTAACTTCCCTTTATCTTCTAAGAGAGACACAGAAAAATGGTATTAAAGCCTCAAATGTCATATAAATGCAGATAAGATGCTACAAAAAGTAAACAACAGAAATTTGATTTATATACGCAAGTTGTTTTCCAGCACAGATTTTAGCTCATGGTGATCGATCAAAATGGAACTCCATGTCATCCGTTTCCTTATTGGGTCACTCCAAGATCATGATGACTTATTAAAAATGACTTTGTTCTTCCACTCGAAGTAGGTAACTTTCTGTCTGATATCCTTACGTTGTAAATTATGTTAGAATGAAGTCCTTAATATATAGGAAAACAAGCTACACTAATACAACTAAGTGATATGAAGGAAATATGAAATAAATCATTAGGCAATAGTAGTTTCATTTGATTCCTCATGTTTTAATTATGACCTGAATATAGAGTTAAAATTCAATTTTTATAGCAAGTTAATATTTTAACTTTTGGGGATGTGGGTTACAAGGGAGGAAAGAAAAAAGGTTCATTTTGGTTATGATTAAACTTTTGCTGCTCTTTGAATGGCAATGCAATTTATTCAGAATATAATATGCAAAGATTCCATTCATTATGCTTATTAATTACTGCCAGTCTAAATCACAAGTTTTAAAAATGACATTAACCATAAGCGCAGTATGAAGATTAGCCAAATCATTTACAGACATCTTGGCATTTTCATTATGTAGCTACTAAATGCTTATAATCTTCAAGGCTGATATGAAGACTGCAAGAGGGATCAGAGTGAGTTTAGCAGAACCGAATTCATTAGGGCCCATTTGCTACTGAAGACAGGCTCTGTTCAGTGTCTCCAATGAGAAAGATGCTGGAACTTCTGAAATAACAGCAAAGCCCACTACATATTTAATCTTAGTAGAGTTGGTACTCTTAGAAAATATCTGTAGATTGAATTGTTAAACTCATTAAGAGAGAAAAGGAATTAGCACTGAAAATGTGTTAATTGTCATGGCTAATTTGGAATGAGGTACTAAGGGCCTGATGATCAAGTGGTTAGGAGTGACTGGGGAACAGCATCACAGCAATGTGTGTCTGTTCTGCATATGGGACAAACTAAACATTTCATATGCATCAAAAATGATGGGAGATCATATTTCCAGTGTTTTGATTTTGAAATTAGTAGCTGACTTTCATCCCTTTTCCTGTGTTGGATCCATCCAGCCAAGATTAGATACAGCAGGGATTCTATAGACAAATTCCAGCTCTGGGTGATATTTGGAACAAATGATGTTCTGATCTCTTTTTACCCTTGGGTTCCACAAATTATATTTCTTTTCTTCAATTTTATTAAAACTCTAGGATGTCATTTAAGTATGATAGAAAATATTTTAAACTTTTACTAAACTGACCTCACAGCATGAGAAAAGGAAATAAAACAATTAAACTTCCTAAGTGGTAGCAGCATATAAATAAGGCTGAAGATGATTTTAAGGCTAAAACTCACATCTATAAGGATCTCTGATTGACTTTGAAATTTTATAGAATTTACAAAACAGCAAAATAATTGAATAATCTTAGTGTTTGTCCCCACAGAATAACTCAGTTTCTTGTGATGGAAACTTAAATTATTGTACACTCAAATCTTTTCTTGCTTCAAGCATTTCATAATTCATATAAATTTGACCTTAAGAATCTGCCCTGTTAGTAATTTACTCACTCATACTCTCTTAGTCATATTATTATTTTAATATCTCCTTTTATTGATCTTCCTTATGTTCACTTAAATTTAGATAGAACTTTATAAAGTGCTATTACTTATTATATCTCACAAAAAACTTGTGAAAGACTGAAAATTATTATTCTTATCTTAAAGGATGATAAAACTGAGGCTTATTAAAATTAATGTCCCACAAATTAGTAGGTGGCATAAATCAGCATGATGGTTTCTCTCACTGATCACTAGGTAGTGTATTAATCTTTCTGTACAAAGGGAGGACTTCACACATGGCATTAATATTCTAAAAGGTTTACAGTAGTCAGAAATGTAAAATAACCATGGCTTTGTTATACAGTTCTATAATTTAGCTTTAAAACATATTTGCCTTTAATAAAAATATCTATCCTATTCAACAACCGTCTGATTCAGGTTACATTGAGAAAGAAGACAATTTTTTTCCTTATATATCCTTATTTAAGAAAATTTAAGCAGGTTTCCTTTTCAGATCTTCTTTTCAAAAGAAGTTATTTATTAATTAACAAATGCATAACACCTAAGGCGATGCTTAGGATTTGTTTGGTGACTACCTGGTGGTTGAAACTCATATGAGGTATAATGTGAGGAATTGTTTTAAAGCTTGATTGAGTCAGAAAGCAGAGAATATGTTAAAGTTATTGAAAAGGGAGATAGTAAGGGTAGAAATTACCTTTTAAAAGATATCAAGCAGTATCTTTTGTTTAACATTTACACGGTCAAACATTTAGATAAATTATGTTCTAAATTTTATCCCTTAGTTGAGTGAGAGTTTTGATTTTTGACAATATTAGGGATAAGTTTTGACTTTGGACATGAATAAATAGTTTCGCAATGTTCAGAGAATTCTGCTACTGGATTGATAATAACTAGTCAATAAAATATATCCTAAAATCAGTAAAGTTACTGATGCATTATAGACTTTAATTGTGGCATATTTTTGGATGTGTAAATTTATAAACCTCAACAACTGATTTTATTAGTTCTCACTTTAATTGGTTTATATTTCTATCAAAATCCATAATATTATTTTTATTTCCTTACTGGAATTTGAAAAGCCTCCATTTTTTTGTATATTTGGAAGTTTAATTAATGTACTGTTTACTTCTGTTTCTTTTAATAAAGATGCATGCCATCTGGAACTTCTGGTTAATATGAATTCCATTTTCAAGTATTCCCTTACCTAATGTTAATTAGAAAGTCTTCTGACTGTCTTAATTATTTCCTGATTACTCAAACATCTTTTTTTTAAGGTTTTATCCTACAGGATTTTGAAACAACATTTGCTGGGCTACATTAGAATTGCCCTTTGAACGAATATTCATAATTTATTAGTCCAACTGAAATTTGTTCTTAAAGGTAACCTCTTTGGAAGGGCCCACTTTGATTTATTTATTTTCCAAGTTTTCAACATTTTAAAAGCTTATCTTTTTGAAACTTTTTTCAAGTTCAGTTGATAAAACATGTGAAGAAAATTTGTCTTCAAAATTTGTCATCCTTATTTTTACTCCAAATTAACTCATCTATTCATTAAACTTAGCACTATTTTACTCAAAGTCACATAGAATTAATATGCTAACGCAGAAGATTAAAAGAACATGTCAAAAGGTCTGAAAACAGTTTTTATGAAACTAATTCTATAGAAACTAATTCTATAAGATCTATTATAAATAGATCTTATATTTTGAAGTAAAACTTTGGAAATTTTAATCAAATTTTTATGATTCCATTTATAAGGTTTGCTTTTAAGTTAATGTTATTAATATAAGTTTTTTTTCCTAGTTGCATTTTAATGATTTAATAACCATTGCTCACTGTAGAAAATAAAGTCAGGTAAATTAAAAAAAATAAATCACCCATAATTCATCATCTAGAAGAAAAGGCATCACCAGATGATACTGTATCTGTTGAAATTATTCAACTCTGCTGTTGGGACAGCAGACATCAGAATGGTTGTGATCCAGTAAAGTTTTATATATACAAAATAGGTAGCAGACCATATTTAGATCCTGGATAATAGTTTACCGATCCCTGACCTAGAGCAACTATGCTTTGAGTTCTTTTACTCCAAATTATTTTTTAAATATACAACAGTAATAAAAAAAGTGAAGCATATTATTCTGTAACTAACGTTTCTCACTTAGCAATAAATCAATATTTCTCCATGTAATAAATGTAGCATTAGAAATTCATAACATCAAATGATATTTATTTATATGAATGCAATTTATTTAACTTATCTTCTTTTGATATGTGAGTAATTTCTGATTTTTACTTTTATAGTGATTAAAAAGATACTAAGTGTAACTTCTGTTGCTTCAGAATGAAGTCCACAACCCCAAACTGAAGCACTTAAAGTTACTGGCATTACATGTCTCAGTACCTTAGAAAAAGCAGCAAGGAACTCCCAGACACATAGCTTTTGTTGCAAAACTTTCTTGCAACAATTCCCTATCACCTGCTTTCCTGGACTATATAAAGATTGTAGGATACACTAGCATTGTCAATTTCTGGTCTGGTTGGGAGTGTCTGAATCCCATCAGATGAGGAAAGTTAAAAATGCATGTAAGAAGGGATACTGGCATTCCATTTCCCAGACAATGTCAGGTCTTGACAATCTGTCCCTCATACTAGGCGAAGTAGTGGGAAGGAAGGTTGGAGAGAGATAGACTGGAATAAGAAAGGGTCAGACATTAAAGAACCGGCCATTTCAGCTTGGCATGACAAGGTTATGCGTTCCAGTTGCATTATTAGGACATCTTGAAAGGCAGCCAGGCTTGAACCATGCTATTAGAACCCAAAACGAAAGGGATGATCACCACCAGTATCCTGCAGTAAGAGAAAGAGGAGTGGGAGCTGGTTGCAGGAGCTGAGGAATCATCAGAAGAAACATATGAACACTCTACACATGATACGTGAGTGACAGAGAGTATCTACCATATTGAGGATGTCAGTAATTTTCATTAAATATAAAAACATTTGTTCTCTTCCCCCTCTAATTTCTCCTCCTATCCATAACAATTGGAAAGGGCAACAATCAGAAATGACATGATGGGGAAGAAAAACAGAGCAGACTATTCCCATTCCCATGGTAAATCTGAGCCAAAGAGAAGGGAGTGCTCAACTGAATAAGAGCCTAAGGATTCAAATAATAACACTCTGTAAGAGGAATTGTACAATAATTGTCCTTCCATGTCTAGCTTATTTCAATTAGCATGGTCTTCAAAGCACATCCAAGTCATAGCATGCATCCAAATTTCCTTTATTTTATTCTAGATAATATCCCATTTTACATATATATATACCACATTGTGCTTATTGTTATTTTAACACTGATATTAAATGCTATTAAAGGTTCAAGAAGTAACTGTGAATATCTATGTTAATCACATGCAAACTTCCATTCTGTGTTGAGTTCTGATATTTGAATCAGAAAGCCTAGAGCTCTGTTCTCTCATAATCTACTGCTCTGTTGAGTTAGAAGCTGCACAATTTTGTTTTTAAGTCAATGGGAGTCAAATGCCTTTGTTTCAGCTCTTGGTCTCCTGAATCTATCTCCGAAGTCCAAGGCACCAGGCATTTGAATGAACTCCCTGTCTCTGAAATAAAGGATTCAAGACACAGAAGAGGACTTTATCAAATGTGTTGCTTCTTCAAAGGGCAGGAACCATATTTGCCTCACAACAAATATGTAAAATATCCTCTCAGTTTCTTGGTTCAAGGACTTACAATTTAGAGAGAAATTGCTGGAAAAAAGAGCATGTGCATGTTTGAACTTGTGGTGCACACTGGCAAAGTGCCTTCCAGAATGGTTATACAAATCAATACTCTTAAAGTTTTGTGAGATTGCAGCTCCCTGTAACTTGGCTTTATTTATTTATTTATTTATTTTCTGAGGAGGAAGCAACTTTATTTATTTATTTCATTGTTCATCTTGGTTGCTCCTGACAGCTTCTGGACACAAACCCCAGACTTTGGGATGTATGTGGACTGTGCCCAACCACCACTGTACCAGGGTGTGCCAGCTCCCTGCAATTTTACTTTTCAGTCATCCATTGCCTCTGCCAATTTGACAGTGGAAATACAGTATCACATTCTTAATATAGTATCTCATTTGATTGCATTTCTTTTAATATTAAATGGGTTGAATAGCTTTCCATAGATTAATGATAACATGTGTTTCAAAGTAATTAAAAATGTTAATTTTGGGAGGGAACAAAACTCAAAAACTAAATACATTTTTGGGGAGTCAAAATTTTTTACACTAAGTAACAAGTAAAATTTATCATAATAAACAGGAGAAAACAAAAACTCTAAAGGGGGAAAGAAAAATATGGAATCTATACAAACATACAAACATGACATGGTATCAACCCATAAGAGACTATCATAGTGCAATAAATTTAGAGAAAATTCACACGGTAGACACAAAACCCAATCTTAAAGGGACAAATATATATGGGAAGAAGACATAACTGAGACAACACCAAAAACCATCCAGGCAAAAAAGCAAGCACAATCTAATGGGAAAAGAAGCAACAGATATAGAAAACAAAGCCCTACCTATCGTTTATCAGTCTAAATGTGAATTAACTGAACTCACCAATCAAAAAGCAAAGAGTGGTTGGATGGATCAATATCAGGACCCATTAATATTAATGCCTATAAGAAACTCATATCAGATCCAAAGACAAACACAGGTTGAAAGTTAATGGATATGGAAAGTTTATCAAAGCAATGGGGAGGAAAGGAAACAAGGAACTTCAGTACTAAAATCAGACAAGATAAACCTCCACCTAAAAAGGGAAACTGAAAACCATTCCCTTTTGATCTGGAATAAGACAAGGATACCCTCTCTCACAACTGCTGTTCAAAATGGTTCTGGAAGTCCTAGCCAGAGCAATAAGGCAAGAAAAGGACATCAACAGAATCCAAATTGGAAAAGAAGAAATAAAACCATCATTATTTGCAGATGACATTATATTATATCTAGACAATCCTAAAGACTCCATCCCAAAACTACTAGAAACAATACAACAGAGCAAAGTGTCAGGATATAAAATCAACATAGAAAAATCAGCAGCATTCCTACATGTTAACAATGAAGCAAGGAAAAAAGAAATTAAGACAGAAATCCCATTCATAATAGCAGCAGAAAGGATAAAATACCCAAGAATAACTTTGATAAAGGAGGTGAAATATCTCTGTAATGACAACTATAAGACATTAGCAAAAGAAATAGAAGACACAAAGATGGGAGAACACTCCATGCTCATAGATTAAAAGAACTAACTTAGCAAAATGGTCATTCTACCCAAAGTAATATACAGACATAATGTAATTCTCATCAAAATTACAGGAACATTTTTCAAGGAAATTAGCAAACAATACTGAAATTTATATGGAACCACAAAAGGTCTTGGATAGAGAAGTTACCCTTCATAAAAAGGAAAATGGCACACCCTGGAGGAACAGTGGTTAGGTCAGCTACCTCCAAATGAGCACAGCCAATGTACATCCCAAGGACCAGGGTTCACATCCTAGGTTGGTGGAAACAACAAATGTGAATAACTAACTAAAAAAAAAAAATTAAAATGCTTCTTCCTCCTCTCTTTTTCTGGTTACCTGTTCACCTTCAATCCTGTCTGCACATTTCCTTAAAAAAAACATAAACAAAGAAACATAGTATGGTATTGGAACAAAAACAGACATATGGATCAGTGGAATAAAATCTAGAGTCCAGAAACAAATCCTTTCCTATGTGAACAGTAAATCCATGACAAAGGAACGAAGAGTACATAACAGAGGAAGGGAAGTCTATTCAAAAATTGGTGTTGGGAAAACTGGATAGGTAATCTGTAAAAAATGAAACTAGGTTACTCATTAGTTTCACACACAAAAGTTAAATCAAAATTAATTAAAAACATGGACATAAGATATGACACCATAAGACACATAGAGGAAAATGTACGAAAAATGATCCATGATCTCTACCTCAGAGATATCTTTTGGGAAGCTACACCTATGGCAAAAGAAACTAAAGTAAAACTAAACAATTGGGACTACATCAAACAAAAAATCTTCTGTACAGTAGAAGAAACTACCACTAAAACAAAAAGGTAACCCATGGTATGGGAGAAAATATTTATACCACATACATCATGCAAGAGCTTAATCTCCAAAACATATAGAGTGCTCATGTACCTCAAAAACAAGAAGAAAAAAAAACAGCCCACTCAAAAAATGAGCAGATGAATTGAATAGAAACCTATAGAAATAAGATATAACAATGGTGTATAAATAAACACATGAAAATATGTTCTGCATCATTCACCATCAGTGAGATTCAAGTAAAATTCACAATGGGCTATCACCTCACACCAGTGAGAATGGCCTCTATAAAGAAGACTAGACATAATTAATGTTGAAGAGGATGTGGAGGAAAAAGGAACCTTTATACACTGTTGGCAGGAATGTAAATTGGTACAACCTCTTTGGAAAATAGTATGGGAATTCCTCAAAAAAATGCCCCCAAAACGATGGATCTACCATAAGATCCAGCAGTCCTACTCCTAGGCATATACCCAGCAAATACAAAATCTGGTCAGGAAAAATATCTGCACCTCTGTGTTCTTAGCAGCACAGTTCACAATAGCCAAGACATAGAAACTTCTTGAATAACCATCAACAAATGATTGAATAAAGAAGCTGTGGTACTCTTGAATTTTATGCAGTTGAAAAAAAAAAAAAGAAATTATCCCTTTGCAACAATAAGGATGGAACCGGAGGGGATAATGCTAAGAAATAAAAAAAATGCTCAAACCCCAACAAAATTCACAGGACATAAGACTGGCTATCAACGAGACTGACAGGAGGTAGAGAAGGAAGTTGGGAACAATGTGGTGGCAAAAGGTACTAGAACTCTGGGGATGAGTATGGTGTGAAATACATGGACATAGGTGTGACTTCGATATCCTAAAATGCATACAGCATTGTAAATAAAAGAAATAATAAAACTGATATTAAATTGGTTATACTATAATAACAAGCTTCCTTTTACACACAACTAAGATTAAATTGATTGGAGCATGGTTGTTTGAAGATAATTTTCCAGAAGGATAATAATGGACACCCACAATAAGGTCTTTCATTCCTTATGTGAAATGATTATTTCCTTGCATTTTTGATTTTGATAACATGTCTTGATTACCAAGTTGTAAAACTTAAAAGTACAAAGAATTATCATCAGAGAAATGGCAGCTGATAAAGAAATGCTTCCAAGAAATCGCAAAGATTAAAAATCACAATGGGAAAGAGGTAGATAAAATATAGGCAACTATATATTTTTCTTGATGTGGTTTAAAGTAGTCTATTATTCGGAAACATTTGAAGTTCATACCATTTCGCCAAGTAAGTCCCTTCTCGGAATATATCCTAAGCAAATAACCATCCATTTGTTCATACATCCAACAAATCTAACAAACAATTACTGAGCACGTAATATGCTGATATACTAAATATATATGCATATGCTTATATTTTATATATGTAAATATAACATGCTTATATTATATATTTATATGAAAAATTACATATAAAGCACATATAAAATATATATAAGTGTATGTTACTTTACAAATGTATATGTTGTTTATATATGTATATATTCTCATAGCAATACATGTCCTAAGAAAAAAAATAAAGCAGGGCATGGTAAGAAAGTCAGTTTATGCCTGTCTAACTGTTTTAAGAGGAAATATTTGACAGATCCCTGAAAGAAATAGCAGGATATTTGGGAAGAAGGAACTTCTAGGAAGAAAGAACAGGAAGTACAAACCTTGAAACAAAATAAATGATCAAGAATTTGAGTGAGAGGGTTTGAAAGCAGGTCATGAGGAGGAGTAGCTGACCAAGGACCAGTTCACCTGCAATGTGGTAAAGAAACTTGGTTGTAATCTAAGTGTGATTAATGAGATGGGAACAAAGGTGATCTGATGATGTTTTCACAGGACCATTTCAACTGCCACTTGGAGAATAGACTTCAAAAGGCTAAACATAGGAAGATGAGTTAGGAGAGTACTGTATTTGTCTGAAATCAGAGTTCATGGTTGCTTGGACCAGGGCAGTAGTAGCAGCAGAGGATTTGAGCAGTACTTTCAGTATATACTTGTTGGTAGAACTGACTACAGTCACTGACAGAGAAAGAGAGCAATCGAGAATCACCAGTGTTGTTTGACATGAACACTTCGTGAATGGTGGGGTGTGGCATTTACTGAGATTAGAGATAACGGTATATATAGAATGCTAATCAACTTCCCGGTCTTTCACTCAGAAAAAGGTGACTGTTCCTAATTCCATCCTTAACTGATTACCCTCAAGCAAGTGATTTTAGTGATTAGTATCTTAAACTGGATGGGTACAAAATAATACCATTATTCTCATTGGGCTCTAAGAACCAAGAAGAGGTGAGAAAAAGTTTCAGGTGAAAGACACATGAAAAGTTTATAGTTTCAGAGCATAAACTCGGGTGATTCACAGTTAATGCTAATGACACCTAGGTCATGGGTTGTGTTCCATATTCTGGGGCTGCGTATTTCTAAAAATCCATGTCATTTCTCTGAGGACTGAAAAAAATAGATCAGTCTTTACAAACATATCACCACAAAGGAAAAATCTTAGCTTACATTCCATGCCCTAAAGGAACTATTTTAATTTTTAATTGGGAGGAGGGATATTATTCCTCTATTTGCATATTTTATCATGATTATTTTTAAAATATTGAAACTTTGGATAGAATTTTAATATGTATGTTTTGCTTCAATGAAAATGTAACAGGTTCTCTGCTTATGTAGTCATATACCATTTATCCAAAAAGAAAATCTTTGAAAAACCTTGAGCTTTGCTCAGCGATAATGTCTTTCCAGAGATAAAGTATCCCAGATTAGCAAAGGAACCCCAAATCTTGAGAAAAGTGCTCAGGAAACTAAGGTCATAATTGTAATAGAATCATTCTTTGTGCTTTCTGAGGTCGCTGGAGGGTACTGCTCATCAATTTTTACAATTACTTTTTCCTTTGTGTATTTAATGTTGCACTAAACAGAATTAGGCAGCAGAGACATGCAGTGAAAGGGCTGCAGGTTATATTTTTTTCCTGTATTCACAAGCACCTTGTCCAACATCTCATTATTTGAAAAAAACAAAGAAATGCCTATGTTACAGCTTAACACTCATTAAAAGAAATCAGCTCACTTTGATAAGGAATTCTGAAATCATTCTATTTGGTTTTATCATCCATTTTCTGAATAATGAGAAATGAATGGGTGTCAGTCACCTACCAATTGGGCAATCTTATGAAAAACGAAGCTGAGGAGCCCATGGACTCGGCACCAGGCAATTAAATACTGCAAACCTGTGTGTATGTCAACTGGTGGCATGCAGAAGACTTAAGCCTTTGCCTCCCCTCCTCATCTACACATTTGAAACAGTATAAGTGATAGAAACCATCAACTGATGACTGATCAGTTAACATAGAACTCCATCAAAAAAAGTTAATGAATTTGCAAAAAAGCATAAAAATTAGCACACAAGCTGTAAGATGTACAAGTCAATTTGGTGTCTTGGAGTTCTCTGTCAAACAAAATATACTAAGAGATGTATGAATGCCAGAGCATGATCGCTGTATAGGTAGAGGCACAAGGAAAGTGGTACTCGTTTGTAATATAGGAGGACTGCTCCTCTGTAAAGGAACAAGACGAAAAGAACATCCCTGTAGATAATAGTCAGGTTCAACAGTCAGTTTTCCTTTCTTTACTTACGTGATGTTTTTCTGAAAGGTGATGTGTAAAAAGATCTTGGAAAATTTAGTAATTATTTGAGTGCACTATTTTGAGTTTTTTTTTTAAAGCAGAATTCTCTTGTCAATGCAATCACCACACACAATTATTTTAAATTCTGCAATCTTGTAGATTTGCTCAAATTAGGAACACCTTTATAAAGTGAATAGCTATATATACTTGGAGAATAAATCAATACATCAGTCAGACAAAGGCAAAAAAGTGATTATATAAGGGGAATGTACATGGTCAGCTTACCCATGGAAGATTTATCTTTCTTAGTTTTCCTATCAATACTGCCAGCCTCTCATTATACAATGTCCCCTATTTTTTTTTTAAGAGAAATGGAGAAGCTGGATCAGTTCACCCTTGATGCTACAATTGCTTCCATCTGCACTAATTTTCTTGACATCTTTGAGGAAAAGGTACATACTTTCACTGGGCTTTCTATCGTTTAAATTTCTGCTTTCTGATAGCTCTGACTACTTTCTCCCTACTGGGTTCTTTTTTTCTGTATGCAAAATGCTGCAACTTGCATGTTCCAAGTCATTCCTTAGAAACTTGCCACCTCTCTTGTCTAATGGAGCTGAACCTGGGAGGTCATCTAAGGAAGTGGTTCTGTTCACTTCCTTTCTTCTTGTCCATCCTTACTTTCTTGCAAAAGCCAACCAACACTTACTCAGTTTTTTCTTGTATTAGGCATAAATTCCTTCTTAAAACGTATTTTTTCCCCTCAGTGTCCATAAAACTGCATTAGTCTGCTTCTCCTTTAGCCTCTCCCACAACTGTTTCCAGGCCTTCTTCACCAGCTGCCTGTCCCCTAAGTGTTGACATTACTCAAGATTACATTCTTGTCCTCTGCCTTGGTGTTATATAATCTACTTTACTCCAATGACTTCTTCCACCTTATTGACAAAGATTCTCAAATCTTTGCCTCCCTCACAAGTTCAAGAACCCCTATTGTCCTAATACTCTACAGGACATTTATTTCTAGATATTTCATGAATATTTCAAACTCAACACACCTAATATTGAATAGATCAGCTGCTCCACATATGGTCCCCTCCAATTTGTCTCCACATTAATTAATAACATTACAAGTTACATGGTAGAATTGTCAGCAGTGACTGCTGAATTCTTCCCTCTCTTATCATCTACATTTTAATGACTCACCAGTTTATCAATACTATCTTCTAAATATCACTTCCATAGGTCTTATTCACTCTTCCACACAGCAGAAGTTTATTCAGCATATACGATATGCTGCTTTTTCACTCCAGGCCCTCATCTAGTCTCTCTGGATTCCATATAACTTTTTCTTTTTTTTCATAGATCTTGCTATTTCTAGTCTCTGACCCACTTTCTTCTTCCTTTCCTTCTCTTTATTCTTATCCTCTTATATAATTATTTCATGACATAACTAACTATAATTCTCTTTTTGCACTTAAAAATTGTTATCAGGATAAAGGTATTATTGAGTTCTGGAACAATGTCTTTATTCACCTTTGTGCCCAGTGTACAGAAAATCAAAGGTGGGCAATAAATTTGTTGAAATAAGATATAATCAATTCACTTCAGTGATTTCTAGTCACACAAGTAAAAACACAAGAAAAATTCACTGTTAATAGCCAAATCTTAACTAGTGAATATATATCTAGTAGAACAGACAAACATGTTTCAGCCGTTGAGTATGCAAAATACTTGTATTATTGTTGCTAAAGACATATATGAGCAATAAACATTCAATGGCATTTGAAGCGGAAACACTTAAGAATAGATCTCTTTGAGATGCTCTAGGACAGAGACAAAACACTTTCCTTTAAGCCAACCCAAGAGTTTAACATTTGATAAAGAAATCTGTGGATTTCATTATCTTCTTTATTAGCAATCCCACATAAACTTCCATATAAACAGTAAACCTGTACCTCAGCTAGAAAATTTAAAGTACACGTGAAAACAACAATATAAACAAAAGGAGAGTCCTCTGCAACCAAACTGAGATCCTCTGGCCAGGTTTCTCAAGGAACTATATAGGTGTTCTGTTTGGAGATTTCATCATGGGTTTGTAATCCAATAAATCATCCTGGCAATGTTTTAAGCAGTCAGTAACAAAATATAGCCTGCTCTTATTCATCTAAGTTTCAGCACCTACATGTTGATAAATGTTTATGATAATGCTCTTTAAGAAATTTCAAGTACTATCTATCTCCTGTGTTATTTAATTTTCCCCACCCTTTTAGGTAGTAGACATTCATCACTGAAGGTATCATTTCATAGGTTTTGCATCTCTTAAAGATGATACCACTCAAGACCAACTCAAATCCCTAACACATATATCCTGACACCAGGTGGTCTGAGACTGATTTGGTACACTGGGAGTTCTTGGGTCATTCATTTAGGCTTCCAACTTGATGGCTCACTTCAAGTTGATCTAATTCCATGTGTCCCCAAGGGGTAACCAAGCATAGTGCACAATAGGCTGCTTTACTGCACAATATCTACTAGTTAATTGACTTGCTTTATTAGTCTTGGGGCTTCTTGTTTGAAAATATCTGATATTAATGCTTCACTTTAGGGAAAACTGTTTGACCTCCTTTAGAAACTGAAAGAGTTCTTTATACGGCCTATGCAATTTTGCAGATATAGAAAACGAAACAGAATACTTAACTAACAAGACCGGTACAGCCATGGATAGACACAGCAATTAAAGGTAGTTTTTGAAATTCTCAAAGCAATAAACTATTATACATTGGGTCAGTCTAACGCTTGTGAGCACCTCACATCCAATACTATGTTACCATGTCTCCAGTTAATTCCCAGAAACTCTATCTCTTCGAGAATGGTGTATCACTGTGAAGCATGCTAATTCCTAATTACATTTATGTCTAATTTCATATCTTGGCTAATCCTGGAAAAGAGAAATTTTCTATAAACCAAAATGATTATTCACTGAATCAGAATCTGTATGTCATCACCTTATAATTAGTCTTGTTTTGTAATTTTTTGCCAGGTTACAATCCTGACTTAGGCTATACATGTTCTTCCCATTTGAAAGACTATGTCAAATGGTTTGTAGCCACTGGGCAACCTACTGTAGTGATTTTGTGGTCCAATGAAATCACAATCATTGCCCTCCTTGCCTCATCACCAAAGGACAACCACTCTGTTTGGCCTTTGTGTTATTTTGTTGGGAAGCAGATGCTCTTAGTTCACAGATAAAATAGTGGCATCTCTCCAAACATCTCCAAGTTGAAAGCTGGCAGGCAACTTATTCTCTGTATCAATGAACTGGCACTGATATTAGTGAACTTGTCATTCTTCTAAACGAACACAAAAGAGGGCTTGTTTGCCAGAGTTTGAATCTAATGAAGAGCTTTCTCTTATTTTGTGTCGTTTTCCAGCCATTTGACTAGTATAACAGAGAAATCATATTTCAACTTCTTCAGGTTGAAAAACTGCCCATTTCCCGATTTGTCACCAAGAAAGGTGAAACAGTTATTTCTGAGGCAGCTTTATTATGGAAAATAGAATAAGTAACTCATGTCATTCAAATCACATCCCTAGGGGAGTAGTTCCAGTAGTGATTCAAAAACCAGGAATAAGATTAAAAACTAATTTTCTAGGTGGAATGAGGCGTAGATTCTTTTTCTTCTAAATTAATGGCCCTTTACAGTAGAAACGTAGATTCATAAGGCACACAGAAAACATGTTGAATCTGTTCCTCCTTCCTACTTCCTCTCTCCATGCAGAATTTAGAGTTTAGCTTTGATACTCCAGGCAGGGTAAGGTGCATACTGACAACCAAATGAAAGTATGGAGGAAATGGAGACTTTCTTCGTCTGGCCAGGGCAGAAAAATTACTGTTAGCAAACGAGTGTATTGCCCCAGGCTGCTCTGGAGAGACAGGTATTGGCTCTCACTCTTTCTGGACCTTACTAGGCACTGGCTGCCCTAAGGAGATGGTGCAGAATTCGACAAATGGACAGCCCAGGTATAAGAAAGTTAACTCTCCTTTAAAAATATATTGCTAAAAGCCAATCTCACTTCTACATTTCAAATCTAGCAGTTGTATCTAAATTCAATTTACTATTTTATAATGAAACTGTGGAAGCAACTTTATATTTAAGACCCATAGGTTGCAGGAAAAGCCTGGTGACTGTAGAAACTCTCCTTTAAAAAGTGATATTCATTTAAGAGTCTTGGGGTCCCAAATATAATATAAAACAAATGACTAAGAGTTTCTTTCCCATCCTACCTATGTCACAAGTACATAAACCTCATCAAGTCATTAGATGCTATTACAATATAACAGAAATCTGGAGAACAAATAACAGAATGTGGAGAGTAGAGAAATAAAGGCTCCATCTCTCTCACACTAAAGAGGAGTTTTTAACATCTCTTGGACTTTCAAGGGGTCTCTGAGTTCACTGGATTCATGAACATGGATGGAAAAAATATATCTTAATTTTAACTTACCTCTAATTGAAATTTAGCATTTCCTTCAAGTATAAAGGAAGGTAACAAACTAGATTAGTCTTAGTAGTACTTTCAACTTAGTCATTAATAGAAATGTTTTCCTCAGACATGGCAGTTGTCAAAAAGACTTGAAAGGCTATTTTTGCTCACCACCACTTCAAAATTATGGTAGATATTAGACCTGTTGCTAGATCTTGTTTAATACATTATTGTGATATTACTGTATCATAACAATAAAATTGACAACTATATATCAGTAAAATTGGTTTCTTTCTAAGACTATATATTTCATTTTATGGATAAAAAACATTCAGAGAATAGGCTTCATTAGTCATCCAAAAGAATCCATGGCACAGAAAGATGTTAAGAACCTCTGTGTTTTATCCCTATCATTTTCATTCTGCCTTAATTTCTTTTGTTAGCTATAATTTCAGTGACTTTTTAATCAACATCCTAAATTCCCTTCCTTGTCTTCAAGTGTCCTTTTATTGCCTTAGTTAATTAAACAGGGCAGTCTTTCACATCTCAATCCTATAGAGTACTGGGGTCTCTGATGAGAATCTTTTTCCTTTCTACCCTCAGATCAGAATCACTTCTTAACCTACCAGATCTAAAGAGCTTTAATCCCCTATGTAGGCCTTCTCTTCTTTCCCAGGCTAGGTTAGCAACTGCTTCTTTCACGCATCAAAATTGTGATCACTGGTCCTGTATGTCCTTTTAGGCAATATGGTAGCAGGTTGCCTGATTCACTGTCACATGCCCAGTGGATATTTAGTGGGGGCTCAATAAACATTTGCAAATACATAATGAACAAATTATGTCATAACTTTTGATTTAATATATTTACTTTTTGATTTAATGTATTACCTGCATTTTACACATTAGTTTTATTTACTTTAAATAAATATATGGTGTATAAGTACTGTATTTATTTACTTTAAATAAATATATGGTGTATAAGTACTGTATTTAAATAATTTCGCTAGTAAAGATCATTCTTTTATCCCCCATTTTTCATTAATCAAACAATGCTATGATTGGGGCATCTTCTTGCATGATGTTTTATTTTAGTTGCTTTTTATTTAGGATTTTTTCCTTGGTATAAATTATAGGAAGAGGAATTAATTGGTCTAATGGAATGAACATTTTTATGGTTCTTGATTTATTCTATGATATTACTTTCTCAAAAGAATATTCTCAATTTAAAATGCCATAAGTAATATAAGCAGAACATCTGCTAATGATTTTTCGAAGTACTTATAAAACCTTTTACTGGGTATTAATCACTTTGTCTTATGCATTAGTCACAAGATTGGGTAAAACTTTGGTTGAAAAGAATAAAATAACTTTTCCTAAGCTCAAAATGCAATACACTATAATTTGCATACTAAGTAAAAATATTTATTATCAGAGAACTAAGAATATATATATATATATATATATATTGTTCTAGGGAAGATAGCTATCTTAACTTAATATGGCAAATTTGCTAATTAGATGGATAGGTTCATCACAAGATTGACAGAAGTTCAAATATTTGAAAAGAGGGAATAGAATAATCTGTTACAAGAAATTCTAGTATTTATGTCATTCCATATTTTAAAGAAAACAAAGCACATATTTTTCTAGAGCTAAATAATTAACAGCATATAAAAGTTATACACTAAAGTGCGTTTTACAAGAAGTTAGAAATAAGATGAATGGGCTGACAAGTTTTCCCCTATTTACTGACATAAACGCCAGACCAGCAGACTTGTCAGGCAGAGTTTGGAAGGAGTGGTGCTGTTTCTCATTCCAACTACCAACTCCCCCTTACTCCTCTGATCTTAAGAGCCAACCCTGACTCCTGGCTGGGCTGCATTTCCACTAGTAGCTCCCAGTTTTTTACATCAACAAATGGAGATGTCTTAGGTTGTACTTCTTTTAATGTCGTAGCTATACCTAGAGCAGATTGTTGACCTATAAAGTGGGGCATCTAGCTTATTGAGCTCACCAGTGTCTCCTCACCCTGTCCATGTTCTAGGGAGGGCACTAGAATTTCTTCTGTTAAGTTTTACTTAATGACATTAAGTTAAAATAGGCTATGTGACTGCTCTTGTGCAGGATGAAGTACCAGGAGCTGCAGGGGACATAACAAATGAGATACATTAAACAGTGGGAGAATGAGTAGAAAGACATTTCTTCCATTATACAAAAATGTGAAGAAGACTAAGAAAGTCCTTCCATATCTTTAAATGCCCCACTGGGAGAGTCAGGCTCATCAAGCCTTAATGTCCTGGAATGAAAATACAAGTGTAAACAATTACCATGAGGCAATAAAACAAGCATATAAGGAGGAATGTAAGTGCGGGTCACTGTTGCATGGCAGCATGGCATCAAACAATCATTGAATCCAAATAAGGACAAGGCTGGAAATTTCTTTGAATAAATGGCTGCTTTTGATGGCTACTATTTTTTTGAGGGTCTGTTACAAGTTAGAGTCAGGCACATTTATTAGTTGATTAATCCTGACGATAATCCTAGGATACAGGCATTAGCCCTCTTATTTTACAGATGAGAAAATAGAAGATCAGTGAACCTAATTTGGTCAAGCATATGGTCAGCGAGAGGTGAAGATGTCTGATTCCAGGTTCCCATGGTCTTTGCTCCTGTTTTTAATGCCATACTTGCAAAGTCAATAAACGGTCTTCAAGAATACCTTGATCAATACTTCCTTATGCAAAGCCACTCAAATTTGATTAAAAAAAAACCCAACAAACCAGTGTACAATTGGATGGGTAAAGAAGCAATATACTTTTCTGAGATGTGAGACTTCTAGTAAAAATAAATAACCTCAAACAGCCTTAAAAAATCATGTGCAGTAAAGTCCACGAACCTTCATCTAAAGGTAACGTATCAAGGTATGTAGTGAATTTGAGACTGCCCAGGTGAGACTCTGCCTTGATACTAACTTCTATCTGTATGACTTAGCCATTATTTCCCCTCTCTAGGTCTCAATTTCTCATACCTGTCAGAGGATTTCTCTAACAATTAAATACAAATATATATATATATATATATATATACATATATATACACATATACATAATATGTTTAGCACAGTATCAGGCACCTAATGGTCATTCAGTTACACATTAATTATCAGTACTTCCGCTAAAATAATTTTTTGCATATACATCTAATAAATATGGATCTGGTTTGTAGAACACACTGCGTTAGGTACAGTATAATGGGAGCTGATGATAACTGACCACCACAGTGGCAATTGTCGCCTCTCATTGATAGCGGCAAGAATGGAAGCAAAAAAAGGACACCACAAGGAGGATCAAAAAATAAAATACCCCAAACTGTAAGAACATCAACAATAGGCACTTCTGTTAAGATTTAGAGTTTCAAAGTTCTTTCACAATCATTTCATTTGATCCAAACAACACTGTAGTAGAGCATTATCATTACTTTAGAGTTGAAAAAAGAGACTTCCAGAAAACTGAAGGCTTTCTCTAGAGTTACACAGCTTGTCAAAAGAGCACAGTACCACAATCTAGAGATGTGCCGTCTAATACAGTAGCAAGAGTCACGTGTGTCTACTTAAATTAATACAATTAAATATTGTTACATGAGCCACATTTCAAGTTACATGTAGTTTTTGGCATTGATGTTGGATAACACAGAGTACAGGTCATTCTCATCAACATGGAATGTCTTATCAAACCGTGCTGGTCTATAGAAATCAGAGCACCAAATCTTTACCACACAACACTATACCTGTGTCCATAACAGTGAACCTGATTCTCAGAGAGAGTAGTCAGACAAGAGGAATATTTTAGAAATGTTACTATGAAAAGCACTTTAAACTTCATACTATAAAGTTAAATTTGTGTGGCACTAGACTGTAAGCATCATTGGAACTGGATACAGAATTCCAAAAGTAAGAGCCTAGTACAACAGCCTTGAACACAGAATCTACAAATATTTTCGAGTGCTTCTATTTGATCATCTACCTATTTAAGAAAAATAGGTCCCTTTAAGATAATTCTTCCAGAAGAAAATAAGTGAAATGTCATAAAAATGTAAAAAATAAACTTTGGTAAAATTTCAAGGGTATTTATGGTAGTACATTTACAGAAATACACAATGTACATCCAAAGTCCTTTTATATACTGATAACTTCAATGCAGAAAGATTGCAAATAAATGTAATCAAAAGAGTTAAATATGAGTTAAATAGTTAAATATGTCTGAAAATAAGAAAAACTTTTAATAGTAATATAAACCTTATCAAGGAGATATTCAAGGTTTTGCTTTTGGGAATGGTTATACTGGTAACATAACCCCAGTAAATCATAGGCTTATAGATCATCAGTAAATCATGAGTTAATCTCAACTTTTCGTTCACTTTCTTGGAGCAACACCTGGAAATAACTTTCAGAAGTGACAAAGACAATAATAAATGCTCTATATTATTTCAAAGTGATATAAAATGCTCAAAAGTTTCAGAAGTTAATTTCCAGAGGATGACAAACACTTAACTACCTAAGAATCTTCAGCCTTGCGTGGCAGGACGCTGCTGTCAATTCAAGGTGCATGAACAAAAATAGAGGCTCTTTCATATTTTAAATTGACTTTGAGAGTCTTAATGATATATGTACATTTCATGGAAATATGAGCCTTAGTATAATGGTTTATTCTCTTAGGCAGATGGAACTCAATTTATGTTCTACATGATGGTCCCCCAGAATTTCAGACTTAAGATGTTTGTCATAAATATAGTTAATCTATTATTTTATGAGGGATACTAAATCTCAGTCTATTGGATTTGGATAGATATATTCCAGATTTATGATGGAAATTGTCTATAAATGACAGATACTACTAAGGCCGGAAACTATTATTTTCGTCTACTCATCAGCACAAGGTCCTGTTGCTAGAAACAAAAAAGAGAAAAGAGGCAGTTACGGAGACCTTGCTGGCTAATCGATGGAGTCCTGCAGTAGTGAGCGAAAATTAGAAGCTGTCATTTGAAAAATTTGGCTTCATTTTTATAATAACACACAAAACCTGTGCAATGGAGGGAGCCAAAAATTACAAGATGAGGGTCTCTATTTGTATCCTTAGCAGGAGAATTCTTCAACAAAATTGAAAATGCACTCTCATATGGTCATAGGGTGACAAAAAAGCGAGGCAGAAGTCTTTCCACGGAAATCATACAGATGTAACTGGTAACTGTTTTGGGTGCACACCTAGGAATTGCCACCAAGCAAAAGCACAACTTGCTGAAAATGAAAGAGAGTTGTTTTTAGGTATCCTATTCTCTTTGTCTCCTTCTAAGTCTTTCCTGACACTGTCATCTCTGTCTCCACAGTATGGCATAGGCATGAAACAAAACAATCTCCTTGTTCACAGTGGAAATCTTTCAGACGGAATGATTAAAAATGCTACTGAAAATGTGGATAGTGTTCAGGCAGTTCAAGGCTTTCCCCAACGTTAACCTGTATCTCAGTGAGCATATTTAGACATGCAAAGGCTACAATTTGTAAAGCTGTAACTTCGAGAACAGTTGTCATTTACCTGAAATGAGTGTTTTCATTCAAGTTTTTCCTTGAAAAGTATGGCTGCTTCCAAAATTTTGTGCTATTACTATTAAGTTCTGCATATAACATATTGCATAGGAACTAAGAATTATCAAGAACACAAACCTTAAATGGACCTTTTACTGTCATAGCGACTACTGAAAAGTATCAACAAACCAGCAAGCAATTTAATAGTAATATATGGTTAGTGTAATTCTCAAGCAGCTTAGTGGTTTCTGACTTTGCTCACTGGGATGTTTTTATTTACTCTTTCAGTCAGAAAAGTTTAGAAACAAAGGCTATAGTGGAATCTTCATGAAGCAAGAGGCCCTGAGTTGCTGCTCTGACTCTGTTGACATATTAGTTGTATAACCTCATGCAAGCCATTTAACCTTTCTAAGACCCAGGATCTTCATTGTTACCATATTTTGGGGAGCAGCCTGAAGGTGATGAGGACTGTATTTTATTTTTCTTTATACCTCTAATACCCTACAGAGTAGACCACCACGACCAACACTAGGTTGGAAGTTCTTTGAGGGCAAGAAAAAGTATCTTTTATGTTCATTGTTGTATTCCAGTATCTGGAAAAGTAAACAGATACACTATTTAGTAAAGATAAAATATTGTTGAGTAAATAAATAAATATAAAGTCTGTTGCATGAATAAAGGAAAGATGCATACCAGTGAATTTCAGCCCTAGCTGTCATAGGGTTGTTGAGAGGGTCATCCAAAAAAAAGTGCGACTGGATTTTGTAAACTAAACGAATTAAAGGTATTCCTATTGCTATGTTTTAAGCAGAAAATGCTCGTTACATCATATTTGCTCTTAATTGCAGTTATAAATATATCTATAACATTTTGAATCACTCCATCTGTTTTCATCTGTTTTAACAGCAACTGATTAAAGGCCGTTTAGCTCTAAATAGCTTTGTATACTTTGAACTAGAAATGTGCTTTTCCCATTTTGATATCTAATTAATTTTTTAAAAACCATCTTGTGCTAAAGACTAGACATATGGATCATTAGGTTGACTATCATAATATTTTATCACTAGGTTGACTATCACAATATTTTACCACAAGGTTGACAATATTTTGTTATTTTCAATAAATAAGGTTTTACAAAGGCTCTGTTTTTTTAAACTTGTTATGAGTGGCTAGATGCTGTTACAAAAGAACACTCAATCTGATATATGGGCCATAGTATTACAGGGAAGCATATTGTCATGTGGCATGATAACACTTGAACTCCAGGGAGAAATTTGGGTAGAGTATGTGGCCAATAGGTTCTAAGCATCCTCAGGAAGCTGCCTAATGCTTGCTGAGTTTGACCCCAATTCTCCCAAAGCACATTCTTCCTCCCTCCTACCAAGCTTTGAACTCCCACTGATGTATTATAGAAGGTGGGATAAATCTGGGGAGATCATAAAGCCATTTCTTTGGATTTTAATTTAACTCTATCCCAACTTCTAAAAAGTAAACAGGACAGCTATTCTCACTGAACTGTCTCGAATAAAATACGTTTAATTTTTTCAGTCATGTGTTAAGAGCTCATAATAAATGCAGTTCCTGCTGCTGCAGTTTAAACTCACCTTGTTTATTGAGAAGAAAAAGAAAGCTTATCATGATGCTCTGAAAATTTTATGTCTGAGAGCACCATTATAAAAAAACTCTTTGTGTTGCACAGATATGGCAATAATATGAACCAAATTATGTCTCCAAATGTAACATGAAAAAAAAAGCTTGTCCCAACAACCAAAACAGCATGCAAGAAGATTTTTTTTTTTAGCTTGTGAAAGATGGAAGATTGTTAGGCCATTTCTTAGAATAAATAATCTGTGTTTTTGAGGAACAGAAGAGATCATCTGTAAATCTTGTACTCCTTGTCAGATATTCTGAAAGCACACTTTGCCTTGACTGATGTTCAGTGAATTCTGAGATATTGCTCTTCCAGAAGTTCCCCCTGTTTACCTGGATAGTCCCTTTCCCTCAGGATTAGCTGGCATTGGATGATATTTTATTGCTAAGTTATTGATGGTAACACCTGAGGATGGAAATTGAATTAGTCAATCCTATGGATGTTGTGAATACCTGGATATTTAAAATCTGGTAGCTGAGACGTTAAGTAATATTTTTACTTTTCATCTAAATAGCTAAGACTCATGTAGATACTGCTACTTAAATGAGCTCTTCATTCAGAAGAAAAAAAAATAATGTTAAAGAATTTCAGTCTCATAAGAATTGCCAGTAAACTAAAGCTTGACTTCATTGTTAATATCAATCTAAATATGGCTGACTTCTTCAACACATTGTTGTCTAAAATAAGATATTTCAGTCAATTAAGTGCCTCTTCAACCACCACTCCTCTTCTTCCCCTTCTTCTCTAGATCCCCTAGACCATTAGTGAAGAACTGTTTTTCATGTCTTCTGTTCTTTGAAATCAGAATTTTAAACGAAATAAAAACTTGTTACCAAAAAATTCTACTATTCTGCTAAAGATATGAGAGTTTTTTAAGGACTGATAAATAGGAGATTAACAATAGGTTGTGTATTACATTATTAAGGCCAGATTTCCCATTTGAGAAAGGCTTATAATTTTCCAAATTTAAAATTCTACAAAACATGCAGCTTAGAAGTTGACATATCATAGGAAGGTGACAAAAGAATGTATATCTGTTTAGGAAATGCAATCCACTGTACTTGTAAATAGTGATAACATTCAACATAGTACTCTATAATGGAACACAATAAACTGTTTCATTAGCATTAGTAATTATCTATATAAAATTTGGATAAACAAAGAAGCAATTTGAATGATTCAACCAATGAAGTACCAAATAATTTATACATATTTTGAGTAAGGAAGCAAGGAAAATGAGATAACTCCCAAACACATATGGTTTCCATTATTTCTAGTGCACGTCTGTATAGGGAAATGTTAAGTGACGTCAACACTGTTAGAACACAGGTACTTTGTCAGGGTTGGAGTCGGGTGAGTAGCGAAGTGGTAGAAGAAGCAGGATTAGAAAATACCATGTAACTACTGAAAGAGAGATTCTGGGGTTAAGATTTGTTTTTTTCTCTCTGTTCTCATGCCATAGGGTTCTTTTGGATCTCTGTTCTCTTTCTTTGTCCATATAATCACAATACTTGACTTTGGTGTGTTCCTAATGTTACTAGACAACACAACTGTTTAGGATTTCTTTTTTGTTGAACAGTCACTAACGGCCAAGAGTCAGAATAATAGACTTGAATACTTAAACTTTAACATATATTATTTGGGCACCGTTGAGGTATAAGGCAAGCTGTGATGGTGACACAGGCCCCTTTCTTGGCTTCTCTACATCCATATTGCTACTGCTCTTTCCTTGGGTCTATTCCCTATCTTTGACTCCCCCGGCCCCAGCCCCATCCCCACTGGTATCTTTCATACCTTCCCCATACCCTTTAATTAAAATATTGATTCTATTTGTTCATTGATCTTTATGTGCATTTTTAACATCCTTTCCTGCTCATTAATGTTATTATTATACATAGAGAAAACCCAGTTCCCATATAATATATAACTTAAGGGAAGCATCAAACACACAAAAGCAATGTGGAAACATTCATAGTACCTACCAATTGTGCTATTAGCCCAAGTTAAAAATAAGATGGAAGATGGAGTGACACTAACCCCCATTGGTTTTATTTATTTATTTTTTTCATTTTGCTTATGTGTACTGTGTGAGTAAAGAACATAATTCAGGTAATAAAACCTTTGACAGAGTATTGTTTCATAGAGGAAACAGTATCCTGTGGAAAATTAAACCAGGCAGGAAGTCAGGAGATGATGGATCCTGTTCTAAGCACTGGGTAACCTTTAGCAAATAACTGTTGTAATATGGACCTTGCTATGGTTTACTAAAATGTAAACTGAAGAAAGTATTTGACCCTCATCTCCAACAGATCTGGGTTAGATAATATACGTAGAAAGGCTTTGTTCTTTAGAAAGGGAGATGTGTGATATAATAATCCAGTGTTATTATCTGTTCATCAGTGATTTAGTGATTCTACCACACAAAGAACATGGAGTATTTGGAATAGCTCAGTGCAAGGTTATCGAACTTTTAGAATAAGCATTTATGGTTCTTAATAATTACTCCTTCCTCCATTGTCTCTGATTCAGTTTTTCTGAGCATTCCCCTTATAGTAGTGAATTTGGTCTTCTGACCTGGGCCCTGGGCAGCTACAGGAAAGCATGCTTATGTTTCCCTTTCAAATTTAAGACTAATTTTAAGAGCAGATCAGGATCATAAAAGTATGTGTATTTTTCCAACGATAGAGAAGTTCCTAAAGAGAGTCAAACATAAGAGAAAGGTTATATATTCTTTTTGTCTCCTTGAATAGACATTGTTCCTCAATTTGTAATTGAAACAAGATGATCTATCCATTTTGGGTCCTGAGGGGCCGGGGTGAGTGTGTGAAAGCCTATTAACGATCCAATTTCATAGTATACATGCTAGAAAAAATGATTTTTCTGTTTTTACTGAATCATTCACTTTTAGCCTATTCAGAAATACTGCTGATTGACTGGGACTATGAAATACAAATTTTTCTTAAGAAGTATTTCCACTAGCATTCCATTCTTAATTACATAAAGCTTCTCAGTTAGTCCAGTCTTAACTTTGTGAATAGTTCCCTTAAAAACCTTCGAGTTCATCTGTAACTGTGAGAGGAACTTTATAAAGATCTTAAAAAAATCAAAATATTCTATTATTAAACACATTTCTAGATTTATTTAGTAAGGCAACTGAGAAAACTTAACCTTTTTGCCCCTCCACTTTCTTTTACTGGGGCAAAAAATATAAAAATGTCTATTAGTAAACAAGCTTGAGAAATCCTTCAATAAAAAAATCTACAGAAAAAGGTGAAACATAAAACGAATGAAAAGAATAATAAACTCGGTATTTTAGATCTTGATTTGATTTTTGTCTAAACACATTGTGACCAAGTAGCCTCTACTTAGTTTCATGCATAAATACTTGTATCAATGTATTCACACTCACGCACATATACTTAAATGTATATATTTAACAACATGGAATGGTAACATATCAAATGCTTAGATTCCGTGCAAACACATGATCCTTCCTGTGAAGGAAACATATTAATATCATAAAAAACAAATGGAGAGTAACATGCAGCAGCTCAGGGGAGAAGAATGGGGTGGGGGCAGGGGCTTAGGAAGAACACAAAGAATGTAAAGAACAAAAAGTGTCATTGACCTGATTTGTCAGAGCTGTTGCCTGTGATTGGAGTGATGGAGCAGCTGGGATTAGCCTTTGCGCTGTCCTTGGAAGAAACCATTTTGGGTTTATTTTTCGTTGCCTCTAGTGCTTTGACCTTCTTGGCATGTTTACTTCCTTTGTAGTGGGCCTCGGCCTGGCTCTACAAAGGAGAACAAATCAGGCTCATTTTTTTGCTACTTGCAAACACCACAATGGATGATCATGCAGGATAAAATACATTCAATCATAGGCACCACAAACATTTACAACTCAGCACTCAACTATATTTGTGGCATTTAATGCAGTAGTAGATCAGCATCTGAGAGGTTTTCACATACTGAAATCTTCTGTACAACACAGAGGACCCTTGTCTTTAAAAACCCGACATTACATGGGTGGGCAAAGTTGTGACAAAGGTGAATTTAGTCATCAGTGCCCTCCCACCACTCCCAGTTGGTTACTCTCCAGAAGTTTGGCTGACAGCAAGCTGCTTTGAGTGCCTACAAGTCTTTCCACAACTGTTTCAATTGCTTCCTTTCAGCGAAACACCTCAGCTCATACCTACTACCTTCTGGATTATTCTCTAAGAGCAACTGATATGACACAGCAACTTGCTAGTAAGTGGAAATGGCATTATATTTTGAGTCATCTACATGTGCTTCATGCATGATTTTAGAGTCCAGTTCTAAGAATAGATCTTGCAAGCACAAAGAAGTGACAATCCTTATTTCTGATTCCAGATGTGATTCTGAAGTCAAAGCAGTGAGTGTCATGTTCACATATACACAAAACATAGGTAGATCAGTGTCTTCAATATCAGAGCAAAAGGAAGAAAAGAGATAAAGACAAATGACAATTAAAAATCTTCAAGAGACAAAAACAAGTCATAGCCAAACTAGGAAAAAAATTAGTTAATTTACTGATATTTGGGACATTTTATTCTGTTTAAAAAAACAAGGATTTTTTTTAGCATTCTAGTACCAGTATATATGTTAACAAAAGTATATTCAGTTCCATATTAGGTCTAATTTTGAACAGACCTTACAAATATAAACATGCATTTGGTAAAAAAGCAAACAAACATAAATAGCATATTAGCTTAGTTATAAAGGTGAAATGGATCATAAACTTATCATAAAATACAAGTTTTTGTTTAAAATTAAAGTAATAACTTTCTACAAAAGTTTTCCTTATATTGGATATGTTTGAAGATAATTATACTGAAATTTTCATCCATTTTTCTCAACAAGAAAATACAGGTAGGGGGTGTGTGTGTGTACGTGTAAGTAGATAGAAGTGACAATGAACAGAAGGAACCAGATTTTAATTCTATATTTCGACTAAAGCTCTATAGGTGATTTTCCTAGCATAGAACCCCTACGAGCCAAGGTCTATAGCTCCTTTATGACTGTACACAGCGCCCAACTTCTGAATATCTTTTCATAAATATATTATTATTTCATCGATTTATTATTATTCTCAGTTTGCTCAAGGACTTCTCAGGTTGTTCACTGTCACGACGGAAAAGAATCTCAAGGAATGAGAAAGTATAACATTTTAAGTCTTTATGACCAACTAAGAATAGTACGTCCAGTCAATATAGTTGGGTAAATATAAATTAATAAAATATACAAATAAAAATCAATAGTATGAAGTAATAATGTTAACTAATAATCCTCATAATACTCTAAGAAATAGGCATTATTAGCCAGAACTTTACAAATAGAAAACTGGGCACAGACAAGTTAAATAACTTATCAAAAGTCACACAGGTGTAGAAGTCATTTTGAAGATCTGAAATACTAACATGTCTACCTTTATTTAACAATATCCCCCCCACACTACATACATATATATATATATATACACATATATATATGTATATATACAAACTCATACTAATTTAACATTGTAATTTTATTAGAAGTGAAAAGTTACACACAAAAAAGGCAAACTGCTTTTGATGATTGAGTGGAGACATTTTAACAGAAGTTTCTATGACTAGGGAATATCTACTTAATTCATGAAAAAAATATACTAGCATAATACATTAGCTCTGATCCATCTGATGACTAGCTAAGAAAATCTCTTTTTTAGGTATGTAACATTTCTAAAAGTTATTAGGAGACCTACAAATAGCTCATCTTTCCAAGTATACTAAATAGTGTGATGTCATGTTAGTGCCCTTTGGCTAAAGAAACATATGGTTCTTTAAATAAAGACTTCTAGCACAAGATAAGCAGAGTGCTGTTTCCTCATTACTATTTCCTGACATCACTGCAGAAAGTTAACAACATCAATTAACACTTGGGATAAAGATCCAGCTAAGTGACATCTCACTGGATGCCAAGATGAAAATAATACTCCATTGCCATGATCTACTTTTCTTTTGAGTTCTGGACCATGGAGAGACTTGCAACAGGGTTCTTAGCTTCTACTGACTATTGTTTGGGGAAAATTGTATAATAAAGACAGTAGCTTGAACCAGTCACATTTGGCATCTGTTCAATTCCCCTGTGATATTCTTGGTAGTAGCACTTTGCTATCCTCAATTCTGTATCTGAGGCAGTGTCAACAACTTCTAAATTCTGGGCAAATCTTCAAGTGAAACTGAGACACTGTTAAATAGTAACAAGATTAACCTGACATTATCTAGAAATCTCCTTAATTGAGAAGTGAAAGAAACAAGGACATGAGCCAGAAAACACAATTTAGGCAACAAAATTATGCCCAAATCAACAAGGGATCTTGTAAGATTAACTTTTTTGAACAAGCAGACTTACTTTATATTCAATAATCATCAGACAGAAAACTATATCACAAAAGGCTTTCTGCTTCTCTACTAAAAATGCTGGTGTGTCCCCCCGCCAATCCTCCCTGCGACTAGCAGTGACCAAAGAAATCACTTTCCAAGAATGGCCAGAATTACAGAGTGACTTTGTCTAAATGACCATACTGAACTCCACACAAGTATTCATATTTAGGTTCTTCTCTCAGGGGTCACTCCAGTAGCTATCTGACCACATCCACTGATAGAGCTTCATATTTGACAGGAAATGACAAGCTGGATTTTTTTCTTCCATTCCTCTCCATCTTTGTTACTAAAGGTCTTCATTTTCTCAAATCCTCTACATCTCTTATAACCCCATTGGTCCAAACCAAAAAGATAAAGATTGATATATTTAAAAGTAAAAACATAATAATGAGAAATTCTAAATTCATAGTGCTCTCATTTCTTTTTTCTTTTTCTTTTTTTTTTTAAAGAGAAAGTACAGGCAGGAATCAAGGCAAATATGCAGGCAGGAAGAAAGAGGAAGAAACGCTTTATTTTTATTTAGTTGCTCACATTGGTTGTCCCCCCACCAGCCACTCTGGCCCCAGGTCTTGAACCTGAGACCTTGGGATACCTGTGGGACTGCTCCCAGGGTGTACTAGACCACTAGGTCACCAGGGCTTAGCCTTATTTCTAGTTTTTATCATTTCTAATTTGAATTTTAGTAAGGAGGCTTGAATCTTGAATATGACAGTAAACTGCGTTCACTTTATACAGAAAGAGCAGTCTAACTACAAACTCAACTCATAAAGTAGCTGAGGAAGGATAATGTCACTGGAAAAAGTACTCAAATATTTATTTACCAAGTTGACCAATATTTTTTTGCATTTTGAAAAGTAACTGAAGCTGTTCCCTTAATCAAAGAGTGTACAAATTCAGGCTGTTGGCATCTGTTTTCCTGAGACCTTAGATCTCAATATGTAAAGCATGTCATATGTGAAATAGCTCAGGTCAGTTAACTTTCACAAAAACTCTTATACACTAAAATGTCAAATGAACCACCATAAAAACAGGCTAAAGCAACAAGGGGAAAACTTGATGATGTATTCCACAAAGAATTATTTAGCACTTTCTCTGTGCTAGATTTTATGAAAGATTAAAAGCAACGACACTCTACTTGCAAGAGTGGTAGTTGGAAGAAAACACATGCATATAAATAGCTATAGTCCAAAGTAGAGAGTGGAATTGTAAAGTGAGATGTAGAGCAATAAAGAAGTACGGAAGTCAGAGGAGGACGGGATAAATCTCCTTGAACTGGAGGGATCATGGAAGTTTCTTGCAAAAGGGATTCTGGAAGGATCACGGAAACTTCTTGATAAAGGGATTTTGGAGGTGGGTCCAATGCAGAGGAAGGGTTCTGAAGTGGCAGTGTGAAGCGGGGAGTATTTCAGGCACAGGGAAGAGCAAATACTAGCACATTGATGTCTTGTGAAGTATACTGTGTTCACTGGGCACTTCGGTTTTTCGTATTTCTAGAACATAGGTATATAAAAAGAACACCAGGGAAAGGTGGCTGCATCATGCTACTTTGAAAATTACTACCCTCTGTAAGGCAGAAAAAATATAATAGTGTTACACAATTAAAAACAAACAAATAAAATGCTCTTAAAATTATTGATATCTCTTTTGTTCACAATGCTACATTCATTTTTGAATATTGACATTGTATCTCAACCTAATTTCACGTCACACCCTCCAGAAGATTCCAGTGTCCTTTACCCCCACCACCACCACCTTTCCCCTCTCTCCTTCCCTCCCTCTCCCTGCTCAGTCAAACAAGTGAACAACCAGATGAAAACCAAATAAAACAGGCTCCTTCCTTCTCTCTCCTCCGTTCCTTTCACCTGCCTGATTGTCTTCATTCCTGCCTGTTTCTTCCTCCTAAAGAATACTATAGTTAAACATATTAAGAAACAAGCTAAGGATTACTGACTAATCACTAAATAATTGCTGGAATCTTTAACATAAGATTATATTTAACTATTAAACTTTTTTTTCCTTTACATAATTTATTGACAAGATTACACCCAACTCAGAGGTAAAGCTGCAACATAACATAAGACCCAAACAAGGGAAAGTCTTACTTAATCTTACTTAATCCAAAGATTGCTAGTGTCTTTCTGTCAATATTTGCAACTGCAAGACCTGCAATATCAGTAATGACATAAAATTGACTTTGATAGCCACTTCATTCAGTCCTTATCTACTGAGATCTGTCGTTATTAACAAACCAAATTACAATCATCATGAGATTTTTAGCTTAAAAAGACACAATTTCTTTACTAATTCCTAATTTCGAGTTAAGTGCAATACTACTAGTTGCCTATGGCTTGGTTAGGGGTGCCACACTGCATAACCACCATTCACATGGAGTTGAATATGAATGGTTTCTTCTGGATTCCAAAGTTTTGATGATAACATTTCATGTTCATTGGCTTTATAGCATATATGTGAAAAACCCATAAATCAATTCCGGATATTATAGTTAATAAAGAGAACAGTGGTAGCTCTCTAGGAAGAATATTTTCTTTGGGCCTAATTTAAATTCTGTTAAATATTAGACAGAAGTGCAGTTCTTGGATTACAGATGCTTTAAAATGCCACTATTTGAATTGATCAGTGTTACCTATATATTCATTCCCATTATCAAAAATTTCAATATAGGCAAATTAACTCATTTCTTAAAATTTTAAGTTCTTTAGTTGACATTGAGCTAATGTTTCAAATTTAGTAGCTAAGAATCTTGATAATCATATTTCTGGTGCACAATTTGTTGATGGAATTATTTTATCTACTGAAACATGCAGAAGCTATAAATGGACCTAAAGACTATGACAAAATTTACATTATAAATTAGAAAAACACTGCAGATTGAGTTTAAAATCTTCAGGACTATAGCAAAAGGTGACTAAATGTGTTTTCTTTTAAAAAATAAAAGTTTCTTGTGGAGTTCTAACTGAACAAATTTAACCTCACTTTCCCAGTGAGTTTTATATTTTTTTTCTGTAAGGTGAATTATTGATTTTAGATAATACCAATCTAAAATCCTTCCCCTGTATATGTAACTGTACCATAAATTTCCATTTTAGTTTTGAGTAGAGTAAGGCACTTAAGTGTTACTGGAACTTGACTCTATCAACTGTGACCTGAATGCCAAGTCCTTTCATTCATTGAATTCTGCTCTTTCCTACTAGTATATAGGCCCCCTGCCAAATTATACCATAATTAAAAATTATCTCCTTTAAAAAATAAATTTATCATATGTATGCATCAAGGTGAAGTTCATTCCAGAATATTACTTTAATTCTATTCATGAGCACTGCAAATTACAGAGATTGTATTTTGAAAAATATATTTTATTCCCTCAACCTATTGGAGGTATAACATATATGTGAAATTTTCAATGTAGAATAAATATTATCCATTTTCAATGGCTAATAAAGTGGGTTTTATTTAATGTTATAATTTTTTTGATATCAACACAATTAAAAAACTCAGCAAAAATAATCTGAGACAGATTACCTTAATAGAATAAAATGGTTTACTTCTCTATTTCATATTATATTAATTTTTAGAACATATATTTATTTTTTCTTCTGTACTGGAGGTCAATATCTGAGTCAACATAATAATAAATGTACATGCTCTAGAGTTTAAATGAAACAGGTGAAGTAAATGAACCCTGGTAGACTATGTCCTCTCCTAAATCATGATGGGAACAAATCATGAACTCCACATTGAAAGAAATTTGATAAGCCAGTCTCTAAGCTATTGAGCCCAAAATGGGAAAAATTAATACTCTGTACACTAACATAATCTTGAATATGAAATAATGGGAACATTTAAAATGTATAAAAATATACAATTTTCTCAATAATTATGCATAAGGGAATTAACCCCATATAAACTTCCAAATCTTAGACTTTTTATGAAACACATAATGATCTTTTATTTTTATAATACATTAAAAGCATTAAAGATTTGTTAATAATTACTTAATATGCTTGAAACATTTATTTTATGATTTTCTCCAAAGTATTTAAAAGTGAAAATTATTCACTTCTCTCAAATTAGTTTCACATTTTACATTAAACTGGAAGTTTTTAGCTAATAATTCTCAGCTACCTTGGAATATAAGGAAGGGTATCTCAGAGTTTACAGTACTTTTACAGTTCTATTCCAAGTTTCTAACGTGTTTAAGAGTACTGTTATCTTTCGTTGGGGAAATGGACTGCCATTATGTGCTTTGTAAGAGTGATTTTTGTTACTCAGTGATTAAGTAATGCAATGTAATTCAAGTCTACACATTAAAGCTGTGATTCTACAGTTAACGAATTCAAGTCTTCTGATGGTCTTTTAAATTAGGTTTCCAGGCTTCTTCTACATATTAATTTTTAATCAGTTGAGAAGATATTACATTTACTTCCATTTCCATATTAAAGAAATTTACATAAATGATATAAAATAAATATAAAATTTAAACTTGAATTGTGTCCCCTTATATTTGATATATAATATCCTTAATGTAGACAAAAGTAGTGAAGTAACTTTGAAAGTGCAATGCCCAGAAAATCGGTTGAAAAATGACTTTAGTAATAATTGTATATGTTTAATATATCATTTATAATTACTCGTTTTCAAACCTCACATACAAAATAGAGTTTATAAAACTCATGCCCAAAACACTAAGGCAATTTTTTAAATCAGGCAGACATTTTATAATTCAGAATTAAGTAAAATATGCAAATATGAAGATTAATACCACATCCCTTGCAAAATATATGAATAAAATTAAGAGAAAATAATTAAAGTATACTTCCTCAGCAGTCATTTAGTCAGCCTGAATCACGTTAAGGCTGCCTATATTATAAAGTTTCAGATTAAACTAGAAGTTTTCATTCTAGATTAATCTGGTTCGTCTTTCTCACATATAAAAGTTTGGTCTTAAAATAAATGCTCATAATTTTTATTCATCCATAAATACCAAAATATTTCAATATAGTCAGGCAATGGCAAGTGAACTTTCAGTTTCCACTTTTATGTAATATAGTCTAAAAGTTCTACTTATCAAAAATAATCAAGAGAAAGCTTGCTTTTATATATGATCAATGTGAACTTTATCTTATTTATCTTTAAGTATTCGAAGCTCCTATTACTACAAGGTATATATTCATGATGTTCCATTTTGTATTTCCCAGTCTATTGTCTCTTCTCTTTCTGCATATTTTATATATTCAACTTTCCTCTCCCTCACAAAACAAACCCTTATCAGGTAGGCAACTCAACAAACCATCCTTTAGCTGACATTTACCCCTAGCTTTCATCCTATCACTCTGTTCCCTTTCACAGACTCAACGGCTAAATTATTGTATGTACATCTCCATTTTCTCTATTTTAATATAGTTTGCCTCAATCCACTGAAACAAACATCATCAAGGCAGTAATGCCCTATATCTTAAAATCAAGAATATCTTATTCCTTATCTTACTTGACCAGTCAAATGCATCTGACCCTGCTGACTTCTTGTGTTTTGGCAGGCATTTTATCCCCAGGTTCTTCCTAGGTTGGTGTTCTCCTGCCTTCATCTCAAATCCTTTACAGGCTCATTTTCCCCTGCTCAGTTATTAAATGCTGATCTAGTCCAAGGCTCAGTTTTAGGCATTGTCTTCTCACTCCAAACTTTCCAATCTACTTCCTATTCAATTTTACACCAGCAATTTCCCCAACCATGTTGACAAAAATCATTTCATAGTTTTTACCTCTCTAACTCAGATTTCTTTTCCAAGGTCCAGCCTCAGAATAGTCACTTGGCTATATCAAAGCATAAACTTCAAGATAAGTTTAAAACCAAACTCCTGGTATTCTTTCTGCTTTGTTGCCAAAACTACTTAGAAACCTTATTCAGCATTCCTTTTCTGTCCATAGCATCACTCTATCTGTTGCAAGAGCCAGATACAAGGATCATCCTCATTGGCCCACTCTGTATCCACTCCCACAGTCAACCAATGACTAAATACTACAGAGTTTACCTGCTAAGTCTTTCTCTAATCAACCTGACTCTTCATATCCTCAACCGCCTTGTTCTACGCTGCCATCATCTTTACTGCAATAGACGTTTCAGTGAACACCGTCTTGCTCGCTTATAATCTGTTGTCCATATGGTAGATAGTCATATTTTTAAATTGCAAATCTGATCATGATAACATTAAAATTATCAATGCTTTTTAACTGTTCTTGGTTTAAAATCCAAAATCATATTTAAGATCTGCATGGGCTACTCCCCACCCACCTTTAGCTTCAGTTGGTTGCAGGCTTTCTGTGATTCTCTGAGGAGCTGAAAGATAATGTGGCTGGAGTATAAGTTGCGTGCTATCATTTTGCACATGCTTGAAATATTATCTTTATTTTCCTTTTGTAGTTAATTTCTATTCACTCTTCAGAACCCACTCCATGCATTATTTACTTAGCAAGACTTTCATGATTCCCCAGACTATGTCACATCTTAATTTTTTAGATTCTTTCCTTCATAGCAATTTTCCTAATTTAAAATTAACATTCATTTTTTATAATAATTTAAGTAATGCATGTCTTCCCTTATTAGACAATAACCTTAAGTATTGTACCTATAGGATTTTTGTTCTTCAATGTTTCTCATGCACTTAGTATCCTCACTGAAGCAGTACAGGCATTTGATAAATGCTTATTACATAGATGAGTGAATGGGAAAAGAATCCTTATTACTTGGCAGTAGGATTAAAGCAATTAAATATAATTAGAATTCACTCAAAATCTTCAGGTCCAAATGACAGGAAAATGATGAAAAGACTAACAGTTATGGGGGGGTGAGGATATTTTGTAAAGGAAAAAAAAAATCAGTTTGAGAATCTTCTATGCAGGACGCATATGGGAAACACAGTATAGAAGTCTAAGAAGTAAGTGGATACACAAGCGGTGGTTGAGGAAAGGACTGGAGACACTCTTTTGGGAACCAAATGATAAGATGATAGATGAAAACTTTAGTATAGATGAGATTCCTGAGGCATTAAGTAAGAAGAAAACTTAGAGGAAAGAATATCGAGAAACAACTTATTTAACAGGTAAGATGAAGAGAAGTCAACATAAGATACAGTGAAAGAGGCCACCAGAAAAACTGAATATACAAGAGAGTAATGCAGACAAAGGGAAGTGAAAAGTCCAAAGGAAAAAAATCATTAAAAATACATAAACATAACTATAAAAGAGAAATATAGTTTTATTAAAGTACAATGATATCTTGAATGTTAATATCTTTTCATGAATTTCCAAACAATTTCATAAAACAACTGAAAAATAATTCAATATAAGGTCTTTGTGTCCTGGAAATATATTTGATAATGTTGAACAGAATGTGTAGTGGAAGCCATGCTTGTGTGACATAGAGCCTATTTATAGTTACTGCTCCAAGGACAATTATAGCCTCACCCATCACATCAAAGAGCTAAGGAATGCAGCGTCAGAGAGAGAACACGGGAGTCGGAAAGACTGCAAGCACAATGTCAGATTACAAAAACTGCTCTGAATTCAATAATAAAAACAGTGACAAATAATTACCATTCGTTATTTGCTGTGTACTTGGCACTGTGCTAAATTCTTCATAGTCATTCATTTAATTGTCATAAAGCCACATGAGACAGTTACTCTGAGTTTGAGTCTACAAAGACTGAAAAGTTAAGCAACGTTCCAATATCACACTGCCCAAAACGGAGAACTCTGAATTCAAATCAAGAATAAAAAGATGAGGTTCTTAATCACATCATGATAGGGCCCTGAAACAAGTCCTGAGCGCAGGTCCAAAAAGCCTTTATAAGTAAGATCCAAAACAGAATAACAGAATAGATTCTTTTTTCCATTTTCCTTATCACTCTGGTAAAAGATGATCTTCATATTCTTAGAGAGAATGATGTAGCGGTAAAAAGAGATTTGGAGATGTGAGCTTTAAGATCTTATAAAGTATGGTATTAATTGATTCCGTAATTCTCACCCAATCCATGAGTTGTCATAAATTAAAGAACAACAAAAAGATTCACTTCAGGAGCATTTATTCATTCAAGTAATAGATATGCACTATGATAAACACCAGAGAGACAGTAATGGATAGAAGAGTCTTATGGAGTCAACAATCTAGCATGTGTGTCTTGGAGAATGATATTAATTACATAAATAAAGACATCTTCACAAGCTGATACACTTCACAGAGGAAAACTAGATGTTAAAAATTATTACTGGGGTTAGGGCTAATTTAGACTAGGGAGTCCGGAAAAACTTCTCTGAGGAAGAGATCTTTGAGGTCAGAGCTGAAGGAGGAGTACACATTAGATGAAAAGGGCAAAGGGCAAAAGTAACTTGGTATATTGAAGGAAGCTAGAGAAAGCCACTGAAGCTTGGCAAGCAATGAAGCAAGTGGTAAGAAATGGACTAGAGAAGTGCATAATTGGTTAGAAACCTGAATTGGAAGATACTAGGTGACTAACAGAGCAAAGATTTTGATACCAAGAGCAGCCATATTCAGATGAGTACTTTCTACTTTCTGATTTACTTCTGCCTATGATTAGAAGCAGTGGACTGAAGTAGGGATCATCAGTTGATACGGTTTTTGAACTCTGGTTCCTTGATTCAGTGTAGAATGAATAGGTTCCATAGACCAATAGTTCAGTTATTAGGAAAACAATTCTTATAAACAATAATCCAACCACTTTTCTATCAAGATCGCCTCAGGTGAGAACATAGAATCAGTGATATATTGATCTTTCAGTTAATTTGATCAGTATAGTTAACTCAGTTGGAGAAACCATCCCTCAAAATAATTTGTTTGACCTGAAACACAAAATCTAGATATTATTTAAGTTAAAAAATGGATTGAAAAGTCTTGCAGAGAAATGTTAATCAAGTTATAAAAAATACTCATTTGTTTTCAAAGAGAGTAGTATTGGATATTATTAAATGGTTATAATTTTAGAAAACCTCACTAATTTAGATACTTTGGGTGAAAAGCATACAGAAATGACTAAAAAAAAAGTTGAGGTGCGGCCGTTGGCCCCAGCGAATAAGGCCATTGGGGCATAGTCCACTTGAGGACCCAAGTTCGAAACATGGTCTGGGGGAACAACCAATATGAACAATTAAGTAAAATAAATAAATGTTCTTCTTTCTCGCTCTTCCTGTTTGCCTGCTTGTCTTCACTACTACTTGCACTTTCCTTCATAAAAAGTTGAAAAATAGAACATTTTTTAATTAATTTTATTTGTTGATAACTATTAGCTACCAGATTCTTAGTAGATTTACTAAAATATATAAGATTTTAAATTATCATTGCTTGTATTTTAATAAGTGCCCATTAAGTGCTTAAGTTTAAAAAATTGGTTCTGTTGGTATTCTAAATCTTCATGCTTCAACCTCTTTTGCAACATTCATCTGCATTATATTTGAAGAAAAAACTTTGGACCAAGCAAAAATATGAGTCAGATTATACCTGAATGGTCACAAATCCTTAATTAATGTAGTTCAAATTAATAATAATTTACTCCATATATCAAAATGGAAAATTATACAAAAGACAATTCAATGTCTAGGTCTTTAGAAAACAAGTTTGAAGAGAATACCTTTCAGATATTCAAATTTTATATTTTTAATCTAAATCTGCAAATCCAGTAACTCTATTCTGACATTTTACAAATATAGACATCCATCATTTTCCCAACATTTATAGATGCTAATGAACATCCCCTTCTATGACCATCTGTGTAAATGTATAAATTAAATCTTAAGAGATTGTTGGTATATTTAGTTTAAAAGTGCATAAGGGCATTTTGTTGGCTTAAACTATTTAAATTCCAAAGCTATAACAAATAACTTGTCCTTTTAATGATTCTATTCTATTGTCTTCCATTCTTCTCAAATGGTATATTGAAAGGGTCAATAAAAATTCATAACATAAATAAATCATGACATAAAAGGATTTCATAGAAGTTTCTCAGACAATAGAGAATGCTATTTCTTTCCAGAGAAAAATCAGGCAATTAACTCAAGCTCACAGGTTTAGAGATAATGAAACTACATTTCAGAGAATACTCAGTAGGGTTGATCAAAGACAAAAAGGAAATGATTTGGAGATTACGTGTATAAGTGGTATATGTCTCCCATGTTAAATGCAACATGCATTTAAAGCAGCATTCCTATTAATTGAATAATAAACACCAGCAATATACTGAAGGTGGGGTGGTCCATCTTAGGTACAGAAAATAAGGAGTTGCACTATCCATAGGTAAATTAAAAATAATAATAAAACTGACAAACAAATCACTAAATTATTACTGCATACTGGGAATTCTAAACTTAAATAATCTAAATAAACTAAAATAATCATCCCTGAAAAAAAAAACATGTTGGTCTATGTTTTAAGTAATTGCTATGGTTACAGCTGAAATTTAATAATATATATACAAACTTAAAATGAGCTTATTTTTGTTGCCTACCTTTCAATTAACTACATGGGAGTGAATACAGAGAACCTGCAGCTAAATAAACTCCCAAATCACAATGACTCTGCTACACCTATTCATTTAATGGTTAGGGAATATTCAAGTTCATTTCAGATGCACTTTACATTTGCCACTCATACTATTCCATTTCAATTGTTGATTTGAAATAAACTGTGATAGTACAGTGATTGTAAAGACAAAGGAACAGAACTTGAGATACTTCAGTTCTCTCATTATACCTGACTGATAAGAATTTTCATTTGTGTTTAAAATTTGAAAGTGAGACATTGCAAATTTGAGGTATTTTATTCTTGTTTGGTAAGTATAAATTTTAGCTTCTACATAACATATTTTACTGACTTTGGATAATATTTTTAAAATAGAAACCCATGTTTCTTTTTAAGTTAGGTGTTTTACAACTAAGGCAAGAAGAAGAAGAGGAAATAGGGGCGTAATTTAGTGGTTACACAAACTGTATCCTTTGTGTACTTTTATTTTATTAAATTCACCTATTTGCTATTGTAATATTATTCATTACTGCAAGATTCTTTTTCTCATTTACATTAATGCAATTAAAAAGGATTAATCCTTCACGCTTTCTTCTTCTTTGCACTGCAATATTAGGTGGTGTAGTAATATTTTTAAACTTTATAGGAAGTGTCTGAGTTTCTTTTCTGACAATTGTTGTTATTCATGCAATTTCACAACGATTTCTGAAAATGACATCGTTCTTCAGAGGGGAATGTTAAAAATGATCTGCTGAGTGCCAGATATGTTAGGAATACAATCGCTATTTGTAAGAGCTAAAATGCATTTCTATCTGAAAGAAACACAAATGAATTAAGAGTTGAATCATATTCTCAGTCCCCGACCCCCAGTCAGAACCTTAACATAGTGATTCTTGGGAGTACTTATTCATCATATCTGTTTTCTGAGTAGTGAATACAAATTTTGCTCTCCACGTGCCCTGGAAGACAGAACTAAAGTGAGAAAAAAAGGAAGACCTTGGTTTCTTTTCTTATCTGTCTTTTTTAAACTTTTTTTTAAATAAAAGAAGCAAGATAAAATGTGAGTTTAAAATAGGCCAAATTCTGGAATAAGTTGCCAAAGGAAATTATGGAACATCCCTTCTGCAGAAAAGGAGACTCAACCACCTTTACCATCATCTTAATTGATCATGGTTTCAGGAATGCACACAGGCAAAATATGCGTAATTTTAGGGGGCAGCCTATTCATCCTTAAGAATGTGCTAATATTTTATCAAGAAACATGATACCATATTTACTAGAAGTGTAACAAAGTTTACAGTATTGATGGTAAATTGTAGATACTTAGTGATTTTTTGTTGAGAATGCATTCTGATACCTGGGGCTGGGCTTGGTACTCTCCTGTAACATTTGTATCTACTGTTCTACACAAATTCATATTAGGTAGATTATCCTAACTGTGAATATTATTGAACACGTATGCAAAAATGTCATGTGAGGTACCTTTGTGTTTTAAGAAAAACTCAAAATATTGAATTAAATGTTACATCGTTTTTCTATTAATCAAGAATAGGTTTTGACTGAGTCTTTGTAAGTCAGAATGCTCACTTTCTTTTAATGTCACTTTTATCTTCATTTTCTTTTTCTTTCAGTGATGAATTTAAAATTAGTCCTAAACTATCCAAATACCTGTTATAAATAAGGTAGTACTGACAAATACTGTGACATATCTGTAATATTATAATGCTAATTTGGAGGCAAGTTTCTTTTTTTTTAAAATAAATAAAAATATGCTTCAAAATAGTTGATTAAACTTTGTTAAGAGCTCTGTTAAACAGCGGCTATTGAACAAAACTTTTAGCACGGTGTGTTCCTTCTTCCTGTAATCAACACTATATTTCTGTCATGTTGAAGCAAAAAATGTTCATCATTTTGTCAGCTCTGTCTGCAAAGCAGAGAATTACCTTCCCAAGCTCCTGAGATTTATGCTTTTAATTACCTCCTATCTGCTTCACTACCTTCCAAACCTAAGAATCAATATAAATAGTCTTATTTATGGGAAAAATGTAAAATGTTTGACAAAAGCAGGCTATCATTTTCTAGATTTCCATTTGATGCTATTGATTCCTTCTATCTTCAGTACCCTTTTTCTCGACAGAATCAGTTATTTTCCAAGTAGATGTAAACTTTACACTAGTTTTTCAGTTCCTACCTAGGAATGAGATTATTATCACTATGGTATCCCTTATTTAATCAGAATTAAGTTTAAGTGTTGCTTTTTCCAAACCTGTACATCATAAACTCAATTTTTAATGAGAAAAAACTTCCATGGCTTGTTTTGCTTCTGCATGGGAAGCTATTAGCCAAGCTAAAACTGAGCAGGCTAAGCTCCAGAGTTCTCAAACTTTTGCTTCTCATATCATATCAGCACCAGCTGATTCTTAAAAAAAATTCAGCACCAGTTGATTCTTAAAAAAAATTCAGCACATATGTACATGTGTGTATACATATATACGTATAACATTGTATGTATTATATTTATGTGATTATATAAATACAGTATAAATAGGCTAAACGAGCTGTTATCTCTCTCAAAGTCTTTCAAGAGAAATAGAGTGAATCTGTAGGTGTGACAGGCAATGATTAGATAAGTACATGTGAAAGGTGGGAACAGTTAATCCACAGATTTCACATAAATCTGTAGATATTTGTTGTATATATGTGATAGTGATACTGCAGAGAGGGTTATATATTGGAAAAATGAATGTTCCAAAGTATTCCTTAACATATTGATATAACATTGATAGAATAATGTAGCTTCAAATGTAATAATTAAAAATTCAGAAAATATAAGATAGAAAAATTTTAAACAGTATGTTAGAATTTCCAATAATATGCCTGATATTTTTTAACCTTCTAAAGACCTTTCCAAGTGAAGTGTCTCTGAATTTAAATTAATAAATCCATTTATTAAATTCAAAATAGTTTAATAAATAGCCTAACAAATGTCAAAGAAAGATAGGAAAAAATAGTACATTTATTGGACTTTCGTGTCAGAGAAAGACAGGGAAGGGGCAAAAGATAAAGAGCTAGAGAGGAGACAGAAGAAGAGATGGAATGACATAGAAGAGAATACCTTCTGATGGGAGGAGAAACACTGATAACTTGTGTAGAGAATTTCTAGAGTTAGAAGTAAGCACTAGGCAGTCAACAGCAAAATTTGGAATTTCCTAGAAGAATGTTACATAGTAACAAATAAAAAGGTTGGCCATTCAGGAAAAGCAAGCAGGTGCCTTTGCAACTGAAGTCTCCCCTGCTTTTGCTGCAAGGGCCATCTTCCGATGTGGTGTCTGTCAAGTTCCTGTTTCCCTGCCACCCTGATTTCTCAGGAAAGGAACCGCAGCTGCTGCAGGGATTTGCTGCCTCATGGCAGCTGGTGGAGAGGTGGAGTTAAACTTGGTGGCTAAAGGAGACAGAGGGTCAGCCAATACCCCATGTATAGGGTGTTGATGCAGAACCCAAAGTTGTGGTTTTCTCTCTAATCCCATGACTGCTGAGATCTCTGCTGAATGATAGAGAATGCCAGGGCCTCCACAGAGAGTTCAGTAAGGCCTATTAGGTGACTGATGGTGGATGGGGGCAGTTTGTTTATGCAAGGCAGAGAATTTGCGTTGTATTATATTAACTGCTAAAGAAACCTGAAGTGGGAATACAAACAAAAACAAAAAGAGATACAGGCAGAAAGACCCATGAGGACATACTTAAATTATATTATCCAAATGAAAACTGTTAAAATGACAAATGCAAAGATGCAGAAGGAAGATGCAAAATGCAGAGGGAAGTGGCTATGTGGATGTATTAATTGCACACTAATCACAGTCATATGGGAACCAAGAGTGACTGTTGAATGATTGCACTTCCTGAAATTTCAAAAAGATTTGTAGCTAAGAATAGGAAAGTCAGGTCACCTACAGAAATGTTCACACAAATGGTTGGTCACCTTGACATTTAATTTCTAAGCAAACCTTTAATTTCCTGTCCATTTGTACTTAACTGGTCTAATATAAATCAATAAGATGGCATGAGGTCATCTTCTCATGTCTCTAGAAATGAGAGAACGGCACAGCATAAGTAAAAAGTGGGCTGAATTAAAGATAGAAAGTTTGGAAAACCAAAAGCAAAAACCAAAACGAAGATAAAGAATAATACAGGAAACTTATAAACTTAGAGGAACTATAAAACAGATTAAAAATAAAGAAAATTGCAAACTTCAAGTTGAAGTTTATGATGCTATTCATAAGGTAATATCATAAATTAAAAAAATCAAATGGGTAAGCTCCAAGTGAGCAATGAAAGACTAGGTAGTCAGCAATTAGGTACTCTGCAACTCATGCCTGATCACTTGTGGTATGAATGCTGAGTATCAAAATTTCAGGGTCAATTCCTGAATTAGAGTATATAAAACTTGATTTAAAAGATCATTACGCTTTTATTTCAATTTGTCTACAAAGCATAAAGGATCTAGTTATACGGTAAGGGTGTCTATGGCTAACTGTGCTCTGAAGTAATAATAATATAAGATCATTTCTATTTTTAAACATTTAAGAGAGTCAAGTTGCCCTGATTTCGTGCAAGAATGTATTTAAGAATAACTTCCCTTCTCCCTTCTGCCACTATTCTCTAAGGAATTTAAATTAGTATGCAAGTTAGAACTTATTTGAGATCTGCCAACTTTCTACCTAGCCAGAAAGAGATCAAACATATTTTAAATGCTTGCATTAGCTATGGTTTCAGATATTTTGTAGGAGAACTGAAAGTTCATTAAGTTTGAGAATCTTATTTAAAACCAAACACAGTGGTTGCTAGAGAGATGTGTGTGTGTGTGTGTGTGTGTGTGTGTGTGTGTGTGTGTGTGTGTGTGTAATGAGTGAAGGGGGTCAAAAGGCTCAACTTTCCAGTTGCCATGGGGATGTAATGTACAGTACGTGACTACAGCTAATAATACTGCATAGTATTTGAAAGCTGCTAAGAGAGTAGTTCTCATCTCACACAGTAATAGATGTTAACTAGACTTACTGTGGTGATCATTTGGCAATATATACAAATAGTGAATCATTATATTGTACACCGGAAACTAAACTAAAATTATATATCAATTATACCAGAATAAAAATAAATATATAAATAAAAATCAGTTTCAGAACAGAATAGAAGTTTTATTGCCTTGGCAAGACTTAACTGTAGAAATGTTATTTTCCACCGATAGAGTAAAGAACTTAGGCTTATCAATTTATGACATTAGTGTAGTAGTGCACTCATTCAGTGGAGAGCAAAGGGGCATTCAGGTTTAGGATGACAACTTAAATCATGAGAAAAGAAAAAGGTGGCCAAGAGGCAGCTAGGAGTTTGGGTGATGCACACATTTGTGCAAACGTGGAACTCAGTTGGAAAGATGTATTATTCCTGGACTATGTTGCCTGCCTCCTGGCAAAGTTAATGGTGTTAATTTGTAAAGGTTCATTTGGGAAATATTTATGATTAATGCTTGCTCATTTGCATAACACTGTATTGTATAAATAAAGTCTTTTGTTTTCCAACACTGGAGTTCGACTGAGATGATAAAAGCTGGACAAAATGGGCTAAGGGACCCTTAAAGTAGGTCACATTGTATTTTAATGGATGAGGCCTGCCCTGTTATATTTTATATGGGTAACGGAGAACTGCAGACTACAGTCTGTTTACTGTGCAAATCTGCCTTCCAGATTTTTCAATAAACATATTTTCTACACTGAAGAGTGAAGCCAATTCAGTCTCAGGCTGATTTAGAAATGTTATTAAAGAAAATAAGGATGAGCATCTTCTTAATTCTTACATTAAAATGTAAATAGGGTAATTATGAAATAATAAACTCTCCCCTAAATAAAAAAACGCTCTTTTTCAGAGCTCAGTTATGCAGATTATAGCACCATTACTAAATACTGAGAACATGTGTATGTCACACTTGTGAATTTGCCATCCAGATTTTGTGGCTTTCTTACCCAGAGTCTAAGAATGAGTCTGAAATTGAGTTTCTTTCCCCATTATCAAGAGAGGTTTTGAATGCTGACAAAGAAATAGGTAGTTACATGCTCAAGTGTGCACATTTGCCCATGTCCCCATTAGTAAATATAAAGAAAATTACTGACATTGAAAGAAGCTCAAGTCAAAGGTGAACTGACTCCCAAAGTAACTCAGGTGTAAGAAAGAAGTCTGGTCACATCCTGGTGGAGTAGCAGTTGGGCACAATCTGTATACATCCCAAGGTGCTGGGTTTGCATCCTAGGGGTGTCAGGAACAACCAAGATGAAAAACTAAATAAAATTAATGAAGTGCTTCTTCCCCCTCTTTTTTCTGCCTGCTTACCTCAGTTTGCCTTATTTCCTGCCTGCATCTTTCCTTTAAAAGAAAGAAAAAATATTGGCAGTGCATCCTTGTGACCTAGCAGATAATTCCACTGCTTCTGGCTGGCATAAGCCACAGACATTCCAGGAACTATGGTTCAAGTCCTGAGATGAATGGGCAGAACCAAAATGACCGACTCACTAAAAATAAATAAAATGTTTCTCTCTTTCTCTTCCTGCCTGTCTACCTACTCGTTTTTATTCCTGCCTATACCTTTCCTTTAAAAAAGGAAGGAAAGAAGGAAGGAGAAGGAGGCAGGGAGGGAGGGAGGGAAGAAGAAAGGGAGGGAGGGAGGGAAGAAGAAAGGGAGGGAGGGAGGGAGGAAGGAACAACATGACAAAAATTAAAAACCTCATAGTCATTCTTTCTGGGTCTAAGTTGTTCTGCTTCTAAGATCTAGATATTTACACTTTGTTCTAATAGAAATGCTATGGAAATGACTTTCAATTATAGAGTTGAAATGGTCCTTCTTAAAATCATGTTGTTCATTTTAGGTTATATTACTTTAGAGGAAAATGATGCCCACAGTGGTGAAATGATATCAAGCTCAGAATTAGGACTTAAATCATGTTAGAGGGCTCTTAATTCAATGTTCTACAACAGCATAGCTTCTCTACCTTTGGAAAACTGAAAATAAAGAACAGAAGACTTGGAATATACTTTGAGAGGATCTACACAAGGTTGATAAAATTGCTGCTAGACTCTGATATCTAGAAAAGTGCTTGGATATAATAGAAAATAAATGCTAAGAAAATGAACAAAGTTATTATGTGGGGCAATACAACATAATAGACAGAACTGTGGATTTCTAGACAAGAGATCCTAATTTATGTCCCAGCTCTGTCATTTACTGACTATGTCTAATTGCAAAAATGAGAAATAACCTGTGTCCACCAATAAGGAACTAGTTAGGTAAACTATTAAACAGGCACACATAGACTATTGTGTTAGTTTTCTATTGCTGTAAGGCAAACTACGACACATTTAGGGGCTTACAATACAAATGTATTATCTTACAGTTCTAGAGGTCAGAAGTCTGACGGGAATTTCATATGGCTAAAAGTAAGGTGTTGGCATATTGGGCCTTTTCTTTTGGGGACTCTAGGGGAAAACCGATGCCTTGCTTTTCAAGTTTCTAGAAGCTGCCCATATTCCTCGGCTGTGGCCTCTTCTTCCATCTTCAAAGTCTGGCCACCCCAACAATGGCCAGTTGACTTGTTCTCACATCACATCACTCTCATCTAACTGCTTCTTTTGCCTCCTTCTTCTACTTTTAAGAATCCTTTGGCCTGTATCATAAAGGTCATCTGATTGGTACCCTTAATTTCATAGTCTACCTTCATCTCCCTTAACTATGTTAGGTAACAGACTAAAAGATTCCAGAGACTGGGATGTGAACATCTTTGCCTTCCATGTCTGTAAAAAAAAAAAAAAAAAAAAGAGCGAGGGATAGGAAAATAAAGTGCTCTGATAGGGAAAATTCTCCTGGATATATTATTATGTAAAAGGTGCAAGGCAACAAAAAGTTTAAAAAATATACTAGTTTCCTTAGTATACAGTAAAGACAATAATACATATTCTTACTTTTTAATTTTTGCATGAACAACCCCAGGAAAGACAGGTAAGAACTATTAAGTGATAAGACAGGGAATGACCTGGAGGGAGGGATGAGGGGGAAGGTGATGGAACCTTTTAAAGTAATTTGCTTTTTGAGCCATGTAAATGTGCATTATATTTTAATTCAAAGTATTTAAAACTGCCCCAAAGTCTTTACTATTTATTTTATAGTCAGAACTTTTGTTTTAAAGAGCTTATCTACCTTCAATTTTGTTACTTTTATCTTCTTTTTGTGTCCTACAAAATACATATTTTTAAATTTTGTTAAAGAAAATTTGCATCATAGCATTATAAGGTTACATCACTGTAAATCAACATCTGTATATAACACATTAAGTACCGCACCAGGCTAGTTCTTACTTCACCATCTAATTTGACCTCTATTTCTCTATTTTGCTCCACTGATCAATATGTCTATTATGTTTCACCAATATCAGTCTTGATATCTGAGGCTTTTATAGTGAGTATACAAATCAGGAAGCCCCAAATTTGTTCTTTCTTAAAAAATATTTTGAAAATTTTAGGACATTTCTTTTTACATTTAAGAAACAGCTCATCATTTTCTACAAAGTCTTTTGGGATTTTGATTGGATTTGTGCTGGTATTATAGGTCAATTGATGGAGTATTGACATCTTAACACTATTGAGACTTCATGAAATGATGTTGTATAATTTTTTTGATTAACTTAGGTATATTTTATTATTATTCTTTTTAAGATTGGGGTATAATTGATATTAGTTTCAGGAGTATCACATAATAATCCAATATTTGCATACAGTGAGAAATGGTCATCACAACAAATCTAATTAGCTTCTGTCCCCATACATAGGAAACATGTTTTTCTTGATATAAGGGCTTTCAATGTTTGCTTTCTTACAATATTATGAATTATAGTCACATTAGTGTACATTACATCTCCATGACACCTATTTTATAACTAGAAGTTGATACCATTTGAATATGGAGTTAAGAAAGATTTTATCAGGTCCAACTCCTACAATTATTGACTGAAATTGACTTTGACATTAAGTATAATTTTATAAATCATGACAAACATATCTCTTCTTTTTCAATAACCAAAATTTATTATGCTTCCAGTGTAGAATTATGAAAATATTAATTAGTAGTATATGCAAACAAGAATATTATTATTTTAGTCTTTCGAAAAAAAGCCATGAATCCTCCAGCATGTTCTTTACAAAATGGTTTCTTGGGTGAAGTAACTCAGGAAAAGCCACATTAATATATAGTCTCCAAGTTCAGATTTGCAATGGTCATTGGTTTTACTAAGTAGTTGAATATTATGAACATTCTACTATTTATTTTGGCTTTATGCTTCTTAGCCTAAATTTAAAAATCTACTTTCATAAAACATTGATTTCTATACCTTTCTCATTATTTTCTGTAGGAGGATGATTATGCTGGCCAGATAAAATAACTTACAAAGCTTTCCCTATATTTTCATGGTCTGGGAAAATATAAATTGTAAAGTAAAATCAGGTATTTAATATGATTTGGCACACACACACACACAAAATGTGATATTTGGTATCCAACATTATGGAAATTGTTTTCCGTATTCATTGTATTTTTTAAAATTACTCCATTTAAAATTTTTTTTTTCATATTTTCTGTTAGCCAATGCTTTCAAGACCAACTATAGTTGGTGGGATTAGCTCTAAAATAGTATAGCTAAGACAGATTTACATAGATAAATCACTGATATTTTATATCAGTTACTTAATTATATTGCTCAAGTTTCTAGTATTGACTCCAAATCCTGTGAAAATCTGAAACATTGAAATGTGGGCCTCCAAAAGAAGAGGCTGCCAGAGAGTATGTGAATATGAAGAGGTGCACATATTCAGAACAATCAGACTTTCAGCTTGACAGACTACAGGGAGCAATGAAAAGGTGATACTCACATCTGAGTTAAAGCGAAGCTGACACACATTACAAGAAATAACTTGTTTCTTCTTTGGGGGAATGGACACTCCAAATGTGTGGTTAATGACTGCCTTTTGCACGGGATCCATCTGAAGAGCAAATGATAAAATAGTCATTTTATAACTTCAAAGGATAGGTGATAAGGTAATCAAGTAAAAGTAGCTATATTATTACTTAAGGTTTTACTTTTTAGTCCAGACAAGGTTAATAAAGAACATCATTCAATAGTAAAGTACTTGTTGCCAAGAATTAAAAACAAAAGCATAAAGGAAGACAATGGCTTGAAATGAAAACATATATGCACACAAACAAATCACAGGAGAATAACCACATTTCAAGAAATCTTATTTGTAAATAAAGAGAGTAGAAAAGTCTTAAAAGAATTGTAAAACAAAAAAACTTAAGGTTATGGTTAAAATTAAGTTGTTAATCATTTCCCTAAGTGGGGTGATAATACTTATGATGGTATAAAGTGACCTCAATAACAATTATTACAGATATACTTAAATTTTCAATTTTTTATACATGATAAAGTCATAAATGATGGGTTCATATCATAGAACAAAAGGTGTCGATGTTTATTTTAATATAATTTATTACTTTTCATATACTATAGATTGAGATTCATTCTACTGGAAATGCATGTCACGATTATACACTTAAATGCCCATAACAAACTGGTTAATTTACAATCCTTGTTTAAATATTAATCAAGCACAGTTTTGACTTATAACCTGCTATTTGCTTCCTATAGTGTGTATATATGATACATATTCAGGAAAATACACAGTGATAAATGTATTTAACCGCAGAAAAAACATGGCACAAAGTCAATAAAGCACTTGGAAAAAGAAAGAACACTATCTGTAAAGCTTATAAAAAGAGACCTAGCCGTGATTCTCTTGTGTACTCCAGATAATAATCTTCAGCATTAACAACAGACAACTGGCAGTTCAAAAGAAACAATGAGAATCATGAACAAAGCATTACTTATAAACAGATGTAAAGTGAACAAGGGCAGATCCACTGACGCCACCATCTAGCTCATTGACACCATCGTCTAGGAAATCTGAGATTAGAACTTAGGATAGGGTTAGTTGATATTTAGCAGAGAGGCGAAATGAATAGTATGCCTGATTATTTATATAAATCCACAAACTGTGAGGTTAGCAGTGAAAAGATCTTAAATACATTAGAAAGGAGAGTGGAATACAGAATTCATTGAATAGCAAATTAGCCCCTTTTTTGCTACAAGTTTAAGATAAATGTCTCACCACAAAGAACAGTTATGTGGTTTGAGACACTTAAAATATTTTAAGACGGGCGTTTTCTGGAGTGAAAGAACTATTGTATATCCTGACTACAGCGGTGGTTACACACATTTATACCTGTGTTAAATTTCATAAACTATACTTAAGTCAATTTTAAGACTGAGAACTTAAAAAGTAAGAAATAATGTTGTTTTACGTTAAATGAGTAAATATAAGATATAATTATTGGAAAATCCGGAGAATTTTTTTTTCAAGGTCATAATTAATTACATTAAATCTTATTTAATGAGAATAAAAAAATCAAATGTCTCCTGATCAAAGAAAATTTCAAAGGTTAGAATATAAAAACCTATTTCATTGTCTTAGTCTACTCATGAGAGTCTGTACTTAAGTTTCAACTATTCATTTGCAAAACATGAAAGATACTGATAGTTACCAGAGATGGCAAATCAGTTTAGATAGGCTTGTTCAAAAATCAAATAGCCCAACTATATTGACAGGATGAAAAAAACTAATCTTTTACAAACTTAAAAAGTAAGGGCATTTTGTTGAGATATTTTCAGTTCTCTGGCTCTGAAAACTACTTTAATAGGTAATGTGTAAATTACACGGGTTAAAATCATATGTATGTTTCTCACTAGCAGTTTTCTGCATTATACTTTCATTATTTTTGTCATACCTATGCAATGTTGGTATTATTATTCACTTAATATTTTTTCTTTAAATAAAATTAAAGTGAACTTTTAAAAACAGCAGTAATACTCATTAAATCATTGCCTTAATGTGTGATCTATTCCTGCTACTCATTTCAAAAAAGATATTGAATGTTAACATTAAAAATGAAATTTTCATTATTTAAAATAAATGTGTATATCCTAGTTTTTCTCAGACTACAATACAGAAACACAGACAAAAGATACAAAACTCTAGTTCAAGTTTTCAGTAAACCAAGATATCTGTTGACAGCTCAGACATGTCCCTTGAGTATAAATAATTATAAATATATTATGGGGGACTTGTTAGCTTTCTCCATAATTTTTCAAAGAACTCTGGATACAGCTTTATTCTAAAATCTCACATTTGTACCTCATCAGCCTGAAAATATCTCCTTAAGCCTTGCAGGCCGAGCACTCTGCCCTGAAAGGTAAATTGTGGCTAGACACTCCACATGCAAAGATAGGTGAGTTCATAGTCCTTTACTTTCTGAAAAGCAAATTAAGGAGGCCGCTTCAAGAAAACTCACCATAATTAGCTTCTCTGCTTTACATGCATAACCCCAGTAATCCTCATAAAGTAAACACAACCCTTTGACCCCATTCCTTGTCAACTGTCATTGGCTCTCATTGCCTTTCCATCCTCTGAACAACGTATCAATAATAATAAAATGTATCCCTATATTTCTTACTTGAATAGATTCTCTCTAATTTCCACTTGATTCTCTATTTTCATATAGGTATGTCAGGAAAAGTTCCACTTATTTTCCTGTCTAAATCTCTTTGTTTTCTTCTATTGTATATTATAGCATTTTATAATTGTATTCCTTATTCTCATATCATTTTGGAGGACATGATTTAGTTGAAAGAAGACTTTAAATGGTATAAGAAGAATTTCCCATGTTCCAATTCATCTGATAACTTGAAATATATATATTGTCTAGCTGATATTTTGAGCATCTGCCATCTGACACAACAATGACAGATACCTAAGATATTTCAGGGGGATGCAGACTTGGTTAACAATCTAGGGAAGGTTTTAAAGTTATTTCTATCTCTTGCATAAAGTGATAAAGTCTTGAATTTTTTCTTAGCATTCCTACAATACTTTAAAAGTTAAGTGAAAATAACTATGATGCTAACTTACATTCATTTATATGTTTTCCTCCATTAATGCACTATCAATTCTCTATAACCATAATGATTTATGTATAAGTAAACTTATGATAATTCTTTTATTAAATCATCAATTTTAGAATGAATAAAACTTTTGGGATGAATAATATTCTCATAAATCCTAAAATGTGATAGATGCAGGTGATTCACTTTAGTATAGTCAAAATTATACAACTATTCCATCTATTCTTAGGTAAAATACTCCAGCAATTATTAAATATATTTAAGTTTCCAACAAATGCCTATTTTTAAAGATTCAATTATTATTTCATAGACATTTGAGTATTAAAAATGAACAAGTGTCTTCAAATATCTTTATTAAAATTTGTAGATCACTTAAAGGAAAAATGCTTTGTTAAGTACTCAAATTAGTTCATGTTAGTTCACATTGCATAAGAAAGATATTTGAGACTGAGAAAACTGTGACACATTGATAATAATGCTAAAGAAAACTTTAAGGGAAAAAAAAATCTACCACACAGCACTATAGCTATTGATATTCCTTACCTGGCAGGATTTAGTGGTCCCAAATAAGTCTCTTCTTTTCTAAAAAAGTAAAAGTTGGAAGTAGTCATCTGGAATTTTGAGGCTAGCAAGCATATTTACATGAAAAATTTAGAAATCCATTTGCCCTGTTCATCTCTAATTAAAAAGCCTAAAATGCTTATTAACTAAAAAATGGCAAGAGTTAACACTTGTCACTTTTTCTAATGAAAATCTTGTAGAAATGAAAAGCAAAATCTATTAGTGCAATTAACTGGTAGGTAATAAAAATGAAAGATGGGGTTGTGGCTGTTACCAGGAATTGAGGAGGTAATTGGAGGCTCTGTATGGACAAATTAGTTATTATATTATAGTACTTATAAATTAATTAATGAAGCTGACTTTGCCACACTATCTATTGTATTTTTAAAATACATATCAAAATAAGAACATAGAGACCTCATTGGTATATTCAGTAAGATTATAGAATCAAAAATTCATTTTTAAAAGATTTTTAAAAAGATCATCACTTTCACTGAGTATACAAAAAAGTAATTTACATTTGCACAGTGTAAGCAATCAGATAAAAATATGCAGCTGAAATTAAATCTAGCTACAGAGAGATGAACCACACTGTGGCACTTCACCAAAGGCAGGATGAACTCTGTGGGAGGGGAGAGAATCCAAGGTAGGGACCATATGATCAAATGAGAGAATAATAGACATTGTTTAGATTCTAGATAATTATGCTAGGTAGAACTTTAGAAAAGGAAAATAAAACTATAAACCTTTCAATTATCGATAATTTCAAGAGACCTTAAATTTGAATCGTATATTTTAAGAGTTTTAAAACGTTTTCACAAACCATCAAATGGGGTTGCATATGGGAATTAACTGAGTACCACCGAACTAAAAGTCACAATAGGTAGCTCAAGAATTACAAAGGCTTTCTTCTAGGAGGTTAAGTAGCAGGGCATTCATACTATTTTTCAGGATGGAGGAATTTCTTCTTAAACTTAGCTATTTGACCCAATGTGGTAAAAAGCACCTAGTAATCACTTAGACAATAATAGTAGGGAATGTTAGTTTTCAGTGAAACAGAAGTGGACAACAGGCTCCTAACTTTTTAAAATTAAAAAATCACTCATCAGATAAACATTTCTGGAGGCCTATTACAATTCAGATGTCACAGACTAGATGAGGTAAAATGAATCAAACACAAAAAAGGATGTAATTATAAAAGTTCAAAATAAAAAAGATAGAATAATCTCAATTTAATGGGAGATTGGGAAAAAGTGGCCGTTAAGTGAAACAATGAGGCCCTGGAAGGCACAAAAATGTTTCTCTCCTCTGCCTCTCCTTAACTTCCCGCCCCTTTTCTGATTTTCTCTCTTTAAGCATCCAGAATCCTCCTTTGAACCGTGACATCAATGTATCACCCTCCCAGAGATATTTGCCTCTTAATTCCTTTTTTTAGCTGTGTAATAGTCATAAAAATATAACATGATAACATATAAATATAATGAAATGTAATATAATAAGAGCAGCTTAGATTTATAGAGCTCTCATTATGTACCAGGAACTAGACTCAGATTATCTCCTGTGTCTCCGCCACCACATAAGGCAGATATAATTATTATCTTCCTTTTAAAAATGAGGAATCTGTGACTTTGAGAGTTTTAATAACTTGTCACCCTGGAGTTCACAGGTGCTGAAGCCAGGATTCAAACTTAGGCAGGAAACTCCTCTCCTGCTCCCTGACATTCCCTGGGCAAAGAAAATGCGTATCCTGTGTGGCAACCCTGTAGGGTGTGAGATTTGGGAAGAAAACAGCAGCATTCCTAGAACTTTTGAGAACAATTAGACTGCCTAGATTGGAGAGCAAGTGACTTACCAAACGACACATAATGTGTACTTGGTGCTTAAGTTTCCTGAAAAAGTGACTCTTCATTTTTCTCATACTAACCCATTTTTACCCTTCTTAAGATAAGCCCATTTCTTCTTGTGAACTTTGGGAAAGTCATACATGGAAACTGGGGCTGTCTTGTTCTTTTCTTCTCCACTTTAATTGCTGAGTTTACACACAAAAAAAAATAAAAGAAATTTCCAGGAATACTTGAAATTACATGTTATCAGGTGAAGGTCATCATCTGTACCTGCTTCCAATTTACAACCAAGAGGACTTCAACTACTAAACCTCTGTGACCTAGGGCTTTCTGGAAATTTGTCTATGCATTAATTTTTCAACTGTAATATTACCAAATTACAAGAAAAATTGACTTTTTCATTCCTTCCTTTTACAATAAGGAAAAAATTGTGAGACTAGAGTCCTATTGGAACTTCAAATATTCAAAAAGCAATACATTTAAAAGTGATAGATGCATCATTAAAAAACATTTCTTTGAAGCTACTTCAATAAAAGTAACTTTTGTTTTGTTGTTAAATATTCTGATCATATGCCTCTATATTACTGTTGTCCTTTTTTCAAATCCCTGAAAACTTAAATAGAAACAAAATAGATGTAATTATCATAGGGACAAATTTATTTTTAAAGACCAATAAATACAAATAACTGCATATTATTGGCAACATTAGCTCAAGCACACAAGTTTGTGCTGTTTTGGATTTAGAAAAAAGTTTCAATAAAAATAAACTACATGGAACTTACCCTGGGATTGCTCACTACTACCATGAGACCTGTATTTTAGCATCTGGAATGTGTGAAGTGGAGATTTGCCATATTGACACTGCTGCTACTCCCCAGGGCAACTTAGCCAGGGTCAGCCTGAATGCCATCATTTTCACTGAAGGAAGACAAATGGCATGCCAATCTCTTCAGACTGTTGATTCAACCAAGGGCCATATGTCTGGAAAGGTCCTTCCCTCAGGAATCCCCAGATCTTTGCTAAAACCAAACACATTAGCCCTGCCTTGTAAATAAAATCAACCGTGTCCCTGTTCTACTGGGAAACCCTTAACTCCACCAGAGAGTTAACCAGTCATTCAGAACTGGCATAAATTCTAAAATAACACAGCACGTAGTTCAGAAAATAGGCCACATTATATGTAAGTCTCCAACTCAAGAAAGCTATTACTATTTCTACTGTTGCTGCTACAACTACCACTATTTTATAAAAGTTTAGGATTTTAAGCATTTGAGACTGTTTGACAATTAGCAATATCTGATTGCTACAGAAATTAAATGAGATGTCAATTCTTTTCCAGACTTCCAAGAAGTGGTCAGTCTTCACAGAGGCTTGAAGTATCAATCAGTGTACAATATTGATTATAACTTCATTTTTTCCTTTAAAAATAAATTATAAGATTTAATATCTTTCATTCAAATCCCAAGTCCCAAAGACCCTCTTTGTAAAACATTAGGATATATCAAACAAGAGTTATATATTCCATCAAAAAAAAAAAAAAAAAAAGGATGACTAGAGTAAGGAAAAAAACTCCCTGTGATCTATTTTGAAAGAAAAACTAAGTCTGCATCTTCCAACAATTTCACTTTTATTTTTGGAGAAATTTCATCTTGGTTTTCTCTTTGGAAGAGTAAAAATAAACACAAGAGAATGCTAAAGATATCTGAGTCTCTGCCATGAAATAAAAGTCTTCTTTCTAGACCACTTTGGTAGTAAAAGATGCAACCTTTTTAGAAAGGTTAAGTGTTTTGTATTACCTTAAAATTATGCCCTTAGGAGTTTTTGCTCCTTTCCATCACACCATACTGTTATAGAACATGACTTTCAATTTGTATAACACTGTATTTTCTTGAAAATTTAACAAGTTTATTAAATGGCTATGATGCAATATTTTAGGAAGTGAGCAATCTGTGCAGAACAAGTATTCAAAATTACATCTTATTTGGGGAGAACTATATATCTAAGGCATTTTTAATGTTTTAAATACTATGAAAAACTAAACAGGAGAATGAGAAATAAATAATATTGCAATATGGATAATTCCTGAAAACATTTTAGTTGTCTGGATATAACTATGATTCAGATATGTTTGCAAGTAAAGCCATACCAAATATATAAAAGTAAGGACATTTAAAGAAGTTGATACAGAATTCTGAATCATACAGCTAGTAAATACATAGACTAAGGGCTCACTCTTTAGCTTTCAAAGAGGTCTGTAAAATCTCTGCAGAAGATTTTTTTCATACTCTAAACACCAAGTCAACTGTATCTCAGCACCGCCATGATCATCCTGTCCTCTATAGGAAAGGGAAAATAATGTGATAAATATTTCAGAAGTCGTGTAAGGAGGAGTGCTATGTGCTTATACTTTTCATTTGGAGACTTTGCTAGTGAGTTTCTGTTTAGTGTGGCGAACTTGATACTTGGTAAGAGAATAGCAAAATGGCCAAGAGGTTACTTCATTTGCTTTTTAAACATATTTTATCGAACATCTAGTCAGTGTTTGAAAAGATACTGCAAGAAAATAACGTTTTTAATTTTTAACACTTCTAGAACTTTAGAGTTTCCAAATTACAAAAACAAAGCAAATAAATGGGTGGTTTCACCATCTCACTCCAGTAATACTTCTGATAGATATTTTAAAAAATGTTTTAGTGGAAGAAACAATTTTTAAGCTCTTTTTAATACACTAGGTATTTTGTTAATGGAAGATCCTGTAAGATTAGACCAGTATACCTTACTGAAGCTGAACATTTAACTCTGACAGGCAGTCATTTTATGTTAACAAATATGGTCAATACAAATGTAGAATGTTCCATTTCCTTGCCTGGCTCCACATGCTGGTGATTTGCCATGTTCTGAAGGATCAAGAAGGATGTTATAAAGCTATAGTCATTTCACTGGGTAATTTTGGAAACCACATCAAAGAGTTTTTCAAAAAGATCAGTTTAACAAATAAAATTTGCAACTTATATCTGTGGTAAGTGTAACACTTAATTGAAGTTTCACTTTACTTCACTGCATGGACTCCATATACACACCCAGCAATGTTTTGGATGTTAAATGTTCCTATTCAAACATCAGATGAGTAAACTAAAGATGTGAAATTCAATTGTATATGCACCTATATTTTGGTTAAAAATGCATATTGAAAGGTCTAATTGGTTAATTTGATATATTAATGGAGTCCAGACCACCCTCAACTCTAATTTCAACTGCTCTGTTATAAGGAAAAAGCATTAAAGTAATGAGCTGAATTATGTCTCCTAAGAGAACGTAGTGCTTTTGCTTGTTTCCATTCTTGAAAAAGCGAATGGTGATATGTGACTAGAAACCATTACGAGACAGAGATGTTTTCCATTAGGATGTAAAGTAAATTCTTGAAAGGGTTTTCACTTTATCTTCAAGATTTGATGTCATGTAACTAAAATATTTTTTGGCCAACTGATATATACAGATTTGAAAAATCTGTGACATATGTCAAAGACAAGGTAACAAAAAGTTCATATGAAATTGTTAGATGTCTTTTTGAGGAAATCTGAAAACAGTTACATTTTTAAGAATATGAAAAATGAGAAGCTTTTAGGGAATCAATAAGAATTTAGATCTACTGAAAATTGTATCCGAACAGTAGATCAAGTTAAATCATGACAAATATTATTAATATTTTTGTCTGTGGAGATGTCATTCCCATAGTATTAATAATTTTAAGTTCTCAATGAAGTATATTCATATTTTGAAAAATGTTAAAAAGCCCAAAGACAATTAATTATATCGCCCAGTGAAAAGACCAAAAGAGCTAATTAGGGTCCATTATTCAGTTTTAAGAAGGGAAATTGGATTCACCAAGAAAATTTAAATAAGTGAGTCAGGTGTTTCCTGTTATTTAGTATTGTGTCTCCTCAGGATGAAATGAAGCAAGAAATAACTAATTTCAGGAATATGGACTGGAGGTTAATTTTTCAGTAGATGTGCAAAATACTGAATAAGACAATAGGTTAGAAGATAGTTCAAAAGAAGTGATTTGTCTATTACAAATTTGAAGTGGAGATCCACCCTGAAACTTGGAAGGACAGGCTCTGAGATAGAATAGATTCACCTGGTTCTTGGTATTTTCTTTGTTCGCTTAATGACTTTAAAACAACCTCCAAAACTTATTGCCAAGATTAAATTTCCAATTCAGTACCAAAAACACGCCTAAGAAGTATCATTTAAAAAACAGAATTCTTTATTCTTTAGGAGGAAAAAACACTACTTGCTAAAACATGAGTATAGTTTTAAATCTCCAAATCTACGTAAATACGGATATGTTTGCCTTTTTTCTGATAAACAGGCTAAAACATGTTACAAGGGCTTTCTAAAACACGAGGGAAATAATGAGCATTCTTGATTTAAAAATCAATATACCTCCTGAACAGCCAAATGCATTAACTGACAGCCTTTCAAAACCATTCTGTCAATGTTAAGTTTGGAATGTTATTCAGTAACTAATAAGATATAATTTGATGCTGAAGCAAAACAGGTCCATGACACAAATTAAAAAGATATAAAATGAAAAGAAAATCCTGTGAGGCAGGAAGATGTGCAAAATCAGAAACCTGGGTCTGTATGGATATAATCTTTATTCTGCAAACCAAAATGGAAATAAAGTATTTCTCGTCCTACCAAAAAAATGGAGGCAAGCACATTTATTATTGCTGCACAAAGAAGAAATTTGGCTGTTGAGGACTGGCAAGAATTAATGCAAGAAAACAAATCTTCAATGCCTAATCTTAAAATCTTGGGTTCTTCCTTCCCACATCACACTCGCATTACACAGTGGCAAAATGTCAGCCATTTTCAAATTGGTTTTTTTTTTTTAAATTTTATTTTTTTGTGGTAATTATTCTACAGATTAAAATAATTTCATATGCATAGGTTCCTCATTTCTTAGCTATAGTTCAACACACCATGCCCTCCACCAAATCACCAAATGCACTTTCCCATTGTCCAGTGGGCTCCACCACCATTTGCCCCCACCACTCCATTCTCTTTTGGTAACCTCAGTTCTGTTGCAAATGTTTCAGGGTTGGTTACTTTTCATCTGTTCTTTAGTTTTGTCTATTCACATTCCATTTATAAGTGAGGTCATCTGGTATTTTGACTTGTTTCACTTAGCATAATCCCCTCTACTTCCATCCATGTTGATTCAAATGACAGGGTTTCATTTCTTCTAAAGGCTGTGCAGTATTCCATTGTGTCTATGTACCACATTTTCATTATCCATTTTTCTGATGTTGGGCACTTAGATAATTTCTGGTTCTTAGCTAATGTCAATAGGGCCACAGTAAACATGGAGATACATACATCACTGTGGATGCGGTGCTTTCGAATCTTTTGGGTAGATACTCAGAAGTGGAATGATAGGATCATATGGGATTTCCATCTTCAGTTTTTTGAGGCATCTCCAAGCTGTTCTCCATGGAGGTTATACCAATTTGTACTCCTACCAACAGTGCAAATATGTTCCCTTTTCTCCACATCCTCACCAGCATTTGTTTCCAGACTTTTGGATAACAGCCAGTCTTTCAGGAGTAAGGCGGTATCTCATTGTAGTTTTAGTTGCATTTCCCTGATAGCCAGTGAGTAGGAACATAATTTCACATGCCTGTTGGCCATCTGTATACCCTCTTCAGGTAAGTGTCTCTCCAACTCCTCCTCCCATTTTTTGATTGAATTGCCTTTTTTTCTGTTGTTGAGTTTCATGAGTTCTCTGTATATTTTAGATATTAAACCTTTGTAGGAAATATCGAATGTAAATGTCTTCTCCCAGTTAGTAGGTTTCCTTTGGTTTTGGTGATGTTTTCTTTTGTTGTGAAGAGCTCCTTAGTTTGATGTAGTCCCAGATTATTTTTCTTTTGTTGCTCTTGATGGTAGTTGAGTCCCCAGAGGCTTCTCTACAACTGATGCCATGGGAAGTCTTTCCTATGTTGTCTTCTAAGAGCTTTATGGTTTTTGGTTTATGCCCAACTCTCTAATCCATTTTGAGTTAATTTTTGTGAATGGTGTTAGAGAGAGGTCTAGTTTCATTTTTTGCATGTGGCTGTCCAGTTTTCCCAACACCATTTGTTGAAGAGACTTTGCTTTTTCCATATAATACTTTTGGCCCCTTGTCGTAGATTAACTGTATGTGAATGGGTCAATTTTTGGTGATTCAGTTCTATTCCACTGATCCTTGCCTCTGTTATTATTCCAGTACCACATCGTTTTTATCACTATAGCTTTGTAGTATTGTTCAAGGTCTGGAGTGAAATCCCTCCAGATTTGTCCTTATTTTAATGATTGCTTTGTCTATTTGGGGTCTTTTTTGTTCCATACAAATTTTAATATTTTTTGTTCTATTTCCTGGAAATAAGCCCATGGGATTTTAATGGCGTTTGCATTAAACGTATATATTGTTTTGGGTAAGATGGCCATTTTAATGATATTGATTCTTCCCAGCAATGAGCATGGTATGTTTTCCCATTTCTTTGTGTCTTCTTCTATTTCTTTTAAGAAGGACTTGTAGTTTTCATTGTACAGATATTTTACTTCGTTAGGCATATGCTCAGGTATTTCATTTGTTTAACTTCTATTTTAAATGGTGTGATTTTCGTTTTCTTCTAGTGCACTGATTGCATATAAATATGCAACAGATTTTTGTGCATTGATTTTGTAGCCTGCCACTTTACTGTATTCATTGATGAGTCCTAGAAGTTTTTTGATAGAGTTTTTGGGTTTTTCAATATATATAATCATTTCATCTGCAAATAATGACTTATTTCCTCCTCTCCAATTTGGGTACCTTTTATTTCCTTTTCTTGACTAATTGCTCTGGCTAAAAGACCTCCAGTACAATATTAAATAGCAGTGGTGAGAGTGAACAGTCTTGCCTTGTTCCTGATCTAAGAGGAAATCCTTTTAATTTTTTACCATTGACTATGATGTTGGCTGTGGATTTTTTCATATATTGTCTTTATTATGTTGAGGTGTGAACCTTCTGTGCCCATTTTATTAAGAGTTTTTATCATAAGTGGGTATTGGATCTTGTCAAAAGCTTTTTCTGCATCTATTGATATGATCATGTTGTTTTTCTCTGCTCTTGTTGATATGGTGTATGACATTAATAGATTTACGTATGTTGAACCATCTTTGCATCCCTGGGATGAATCCCACTTGGTCAGGATGAATGATCTTTTTGATGCATTGCGGAATTTGGTATGCTAATATTTTGTTGAGAATGTTCCCATCTATGCTCATTAGAGATATTGGTCTGTAATTTTCTTTCTTGGTGACATCTTGTTGACTTTTTATATCAGTGTAATTTTAGCCTCATAAAAAGGGATTTGGGAGAGTTCCCTGTTCTTGAGAAGAATAGGTGTTAATTCTTCTCTGAAGGTTTGGTAGAACTTACTGGAGAAGCCATCTGGTCCTGGGCTTTTATTTTTGTGGAGGCCCTTGATTACTTCTTCAATTTCTTTGCTTCTGATTATTCCATCCAAGTTTTCCAATTTCCAATTCTTCTTGATAGACTATAATTTTCTAGAAATGTGTCCATGTCCTCAAGGTTGTCCATTTGGTGGTGTAGAGTTGTTCATAGTAGTCTCTTATGATGTTTTGAATTTCTGTGGAATCTGTTGTAACTTCTCCCTTTTATGATTTTATGAATTTATGACTCTAGCCATGAGAGTTTTCTCCCTTTTTTCTTTGTGAGTCTAGGCAATGCTTGTCAATTTTGTTTATTTTTTCAAAAACCAACTTTTGGTTTCATTGAGCTTCTGGATTGTCTTTTTGTTTTCTATTTAGTTTATTTCTGCTTGAATTTTGATTATTCCTTTCTTCTGCTTATTTGGGACTTCTTTAATAATTCTTCTTTCTCTAGTTGTTTTAAATGTAGAGTTAGGTTGTTTATTTGCAATTTTTCTTGTTTCTTGAGGTAGGCCTGGATTGCAATGAACTTTCCCCTTAGTACTACTTTTGCTGTATCCCATAGATTCTGGTAGCTCATGTCCTCATTTTTAATTGTCTCTAAAAATTTTTAAGTTCCTCTTTGAGTTCCTCTTTTATCCAAGAGTCCTTCAGGAGCATATTGTTGAGTTTCAAATTGGTTTGGAGTCTTCCAGTTTTCTTTTTGTGGTTGATTTCAGTTTATGGCCATTGTGGTCAGAGAAGATGTTTGGTAAGACTTCAATTTTTGTAAATTTGTCGAGAGATGCTTTGTGTCCCAGCATATGACCTACCCTTGAGAATGTTCCTCGAGCGCTTGATAAGTAAGTGATGTGATTGACATATGTCTATCAGACCTATCTGTTCCAGATAGTTATTTAAAGTGGCTGTTTCCCTGTTAATTTTCTGCCTGATTGATCTGTCCATTGTTGTAAGTGGGGTGTTGAAGTCCCCCACTATTATTGTGTTGCTGTCAATGTCTCCAGGTATAATAAAACTTGCTTGATATATTTTGATATGCCTTCATTTGGTGCATATATGTTAATAAGCATTATGTCTTCCTGATGGATTGGTCCTTTAATCATTATATGGTGTCCATCACTGTCTTCTGTTATGCTTTTTAGGTGGAAGTCTGTTTTATCTGATATGAGTAAGGCTGTTCCTGCTCTTTTGAGGTTGCCATTCGACTGTAGGATTGTCTTCCAGCCATTGACTTTTAATCTTTATCTTTTGGAAGAAGTGGGTTCCCTGAATGCAGCAGAAGCTTGGATTATGCTTTTTATTCAGCCACTCTGTATATCTGGACAGGTGAGTTCAGTCCATTAACATTTAGGGTGATTACTGATACATAGCTTCTTAGTGTCATTTTATAATTTGTCTTTTGCATATTACTCCAGAGGATGACTTAGTTCTCTTTCTCTTTTTAGGTCGGATGGGTGCAGTTATATTTTGATTGATTTTATCTTTTGTTTTCTCCCTGGGGGTGTATTTTGAGGTTACCCTGAAGTTAGCATTCACAGTTATATGCTTACTACCTATATTTATTTGAAAGTATATTAGTCTTCCACTCATTCTAACAATTCACATTTTTGTTCTCTTCTCTTCTTCCCCAGTTTTAATATTTGCTGTCTTATTGATTTTCTGTGTGGTTTCTTTATCCCTTATAGAGAAACCTTTAATATTTTTTGCAAAGTTAGTTTTGTAGTCATGTACTTCTTTAACTTTGCCTTGTCAGAAAAGGTTTTTATCATTCCTCCAGTTCTGAATGATAACCTTGCTGGATATAGTATCTTAGGTGAAAATCCTTTTCTTTAGCACTTTGAATATATTATGCCATGCCCTTCTGGCCTGTAGAGTTTCATTTGAGAAGCCTGCTGATAATTTTATGGGGGCTCCTCTGTATGCGACACATTTTTCTCTGGCTGCTTTTAACAGTTAAATTTATCTTGTATTTTTGACATTTTTATCTAAGTGAATTTCTGTTTGGGTCTCTTTTATTAAGAACTCTTTGAGCTTCCCAGATCTGGAGGCTTGTTTCATTCTTCGAATCGGGGAAGTTCTCATCTATTATTTCTTCAAATACAGCTTGTGCTTCCTTTTCTCTCTCTTCCTCTGGGACCTCTATAATGTGAATGTTGTTCCTTTTGATGTTATCCCAGAGGTCTCGAATGCTGACTTCAATTCTTTGAATTTTTTTTTAATCTCTTTCCTGGTTTCCTTGATTGAGTTCCTCTGTCCTATATTCCAGATCACTGATTCCATTGGAAGCTTCATCAATCCTATTGCTGAATCCCTCTGTTGAGTTCTTTAATATAGCCATCGTGACTCTTACTGTTTGAGGTCTTGTTTTAATTTTTCTCTTTGATTCGTGACATTCTCCTTTTCTGCTTCTATTGATTTCTGGATTTCCATGAGTTTGTTGATCACTGTTACCCTAAATTCCTCTTCAGGCAATTTACATACAACTGCTGTATTTGGATTTTTACCTGGGTTTTTGATTGGATCCATCATTTCAGATATATTTCTCTGTGCCTTTGCTCTATTTGGCATTCTGTTAATATTTCTGAGGGTTCTGTTTCCAACATTCACAACACTGGATATATGCCCTCCGTTTTCCTTTCAGATTTGTTTCACTTAGCATGATCCCCTCCAGTTCCATCCAAGCTATTGCAAAAGGCACAATTTCATCATTTGTTTCAGATTGTTATAAGCCTGTTGAAGATATGAATCCATTTAATACTAACAAACTCTAAAAGGTATCATTTTTATTCCAAATTGTCTTTTTAATTTATTTTAGCTTTAGTTCTAGAAATGTCCACCATGTCCTACCTCCCCCAACCTCAAAACATATTTTAAAGAGAAATGTAATACAATAAAACAAAGAAAATAGTTTTGATTAAAGCAGTAGGTCAGAAACAAGACCCACCAAGCTTGATTTTAGTTCAGTTTCCACACGTGAAAATGAGAAAAGATTTGGAGAATTTTTGTGACTTGCTTTGAGTTTTTTAAGCTAAGACCAGAACCTAGATTTTTTTTTTTCTTTTGCTGCAGTTGCCAGATTTGCAAATAAAAATATGTGGTATTTAGTTAAAGTTGAATGTCAATAAATAAATTTTATTTACTATAAAAATACACTATGCAATGTTTGGCACATATTTACACATTTTATCTGTCTGTTATTTCCAACCAAGAATAGCTAGATCAGTGCTGATTCTGCTGTTCCTCCTTATCCCAGCAGGCTCACCTGTCACACTTAACATTTTAGGGCTTTAATTAGGAAAGTAATATCTGAGTTATTTTGTGGATAGGTGATGTCAAAAATATTTTATGTTAGAAAGATATTCCATACTTGTGAAGTGGAAGAATTAACTAAGCAATATAGAGATCAAGTGCAATCTCTTATCAAAATTCTAATGGCATTTTTCAGTTAATAGAAAAAAAAAGGTCTAAAATTTATATATTACCACAAAAGACTCTGAAAATATCCAAAATAATTATGAGAAAAAAAGAAGAAAACTGACATATCACACTCTCTGACTTCAAATTATACTACAAAACAGTATGGTACTAGAATAAAAACACATATACAGATCAATGGAATAGAATTGAGAGTCTCAAAATAAATTCACACACACAGAGACTTTTAATTATGACAAATATCAAGAACATACAATGGAGAGAATAAAGTCATTTCAACAAATGATATTGAGAAAACTGGGCATATAGATGCAAGAGAATTTTTAACATCATACACAAAAATTAACTCAAAATGGATTAAAGACTTGGATATAATACTGGAAACGATAAAATACATTGAAGAAAACATAGGCAATATGTTCACTCACATTAGCTTTAGAGATGTCTTTGTCTTTGGGAATTTGGGGGAAACAAAAACAAAAATAAATAAATGGGACTATATCAGACTAAAATGCTTTTGTACAGCAAAATAAACTATCACCAGTATGAAAAGCTAGTCAATGGAAGTAGAGAAAATATTTTCACATTATATATCTGACAAGGAGTTAATATCTAAGATACATAAAGAACTCATAGAAATAAATGACAAAAAAACCCTACAATCCAGTCAAAAAATGGACAGAAGATGTGAACAGACTCTTCTACAATGAAGACAAGCAGATGGCCAACAAGCACATGAAAACACTTCACCACCACTTATCATTAGGGAAATGAAAATCAAAGTCAGAATGCGATACCACATCACATCTATGAGAATGACCTATCTCAAAAAGATTAGAAACAAGTGTTATCAAGGTTGTATACAAAAAGGAAAACTGTTGGTGGAAATATAAATTCGTACAGTCATTACTTACAATAGCCAAGCTGTGAAAACAACTTAACGTCCTACTAATGGTTAAATGGATAAAAAATATATGGTATATAAATACAACAGAATTCTAGGAAGCTTTGAAAGGGAAAAAAAAAGATGAAATCTTGTCAGACTAGAGGGGATTAATGCTAAGTGAAATAAGTCAAAAGGAGAAAGAAATACTGGATGCTTTCATTCATATGTAGAATATAAAAACAAAGCCAACACAAGATAAAGCAAAAATGAACCCTTACACTCTGACCACAAAACTTAGGTTACCAGGTGGGGAAGAGGATGCAAGGTGGGAGCTAACAGTAGAGGGGATCAAATTGACAGTGGTGGGAGGATCATTAGAACTTTGGTGGTGGGTGTGATGTAAGATCACACATTTCATAAAGAGTGAAGCTGCATTCTTAAAATGTATGTTGTGCTGTATACCAATGTTATATCAATAAAAAGTCATATATTCATCTTATTATTGCTTTGTGTGTGTATATATGCATGTATACATGTGTGTGTATATTTATATGTATATATATATATATATATATATATATATATAAAATCCTCAGTAAAAAGCAACTTTGGTTAACCTTTGCATTTATATTATACAAAATATACCATATTTGTAAAGTAAAATAAAGAGCTTTAATAAAGTGCCTTACTTTGCTCTGGGCAGTAATAATTGCTCTATTGAATAAGACTCTGTTAATGGTACAGCTTGACATTTAACATCCATTTGATTAAAAAATATTTTTATGTGATCACAAGAAGGCTATAGCTCATACTGATGGTAGTGTAAATGAGCTACCTTCTTTTTGAATTTGTATGGAAACGCAATCACTTCTAAGTGAAACTACTGTATTCACCCAATTTATTTCAAATATACATAAAGCCCCTTCTGCATCTATATGTTCTGAATAAAGCAATATATCTAAGAGAAAAATGAATACAGTAGTGAAATTGTCAAGTTAAAAATGTGTCCAATTTGGTTATATTTTGGCCATGGATATGGCATTAAGCTTCCTAATGAATCAATGGAAAAAATCCTATATGAACTACATAATAAGTTGTCATGACATACAAAATCCCCTCTAACATTCCTGAAAAGTTTTAATAATATGAAACAAAAATCACTTGCATTTATTATCTGTCTACCTTTTATGAATATTTTCAGAAAATTTCTTAATTATTGTTTTTCATTCTGCAATTCAATTTATCAGGCTGCTTGGTACTTCAGTCTTTACAATATGTGTTTGAAATTTTATTCACCTTTCTGTCTCCCCCAACCTCTAACACTTTTAATAAAATTGGACAAATATCTATATCTAAGATATAGATACAGAGAAGTAGATATGTCACTTTATTTAAATGATTTTGTATAATTATCGAGGAATCATCACATTCCTACCTCACAACAGAACACTATCACAGTAACAATTGTTGGCAGTTAGCAAACCATTGCAGTCTGATTGGTCTCCCAAAGTTGAGGTTAAAAGCTGGCCACTGGAAATCAATCATGGTCTCCACAGAAAAGAATATTTCAGTGATACGAAAGCTGAAATGGACACTATAATCTTTGTGATTACCCTCAAGGCCAAAGCAAACGCAAAAAGGAAAGTCTATGAATTGCTGATAATTTCCTGTGATGACTGATTCCCAAGAAATTCTGTTATTTTTCTTGCTCTCTAAAAAGTGATGGTTCCCCAGAAGCGTAGCTTCAAAGAATTCCACATCTGGAAACTACTAACTCGTTATAGGGGCCAGATATGTGAGGTAGTAGCTCTCTGAAGATAATGGAGGGTCTGATTGCACAAGGAATGGTGAGCTCTGTGTCATAGGTTGTCTTTTTAGAAAGTTAGGAAGTTCTTTCATGAAGGAACTGATTTAAAATGTGTCTGTTGGCTTGCCCTAGTGGAGTGACAGTTTGGTCAGCCACCTTTGGCCGGCACAGTCCACATCCATACATCCCAAGGACCTGGGTTTGCTTCCTGGGGCTGAGGGAGCAACCAGATGAACAATGAAATGAAGTAAATTAAGTGCTTCTTCCTCTTCTCTCTTCCTGCCTGCCTGCCTGCCTCTGCTCCCTTTCATTTCTGTCTGCACTTTTCCTTAAACTAAATATTAAATGCAAAAGTAAAACTCAAAAAAAAAATGTTTTAAATCCTGCCCCAACCCTCAGATGTCTAAAGACTGATACATTCCTCTGCTGTTCCTAATAGCCATGGAGTTATGATCTTGGCTTATATAATTTTTTTTAAGGGAGAGGTGCAGGAATGAATGAAGGCAAGTAGGCAGACAGGCAGGACAAGAAACTTTTTAGTTTTTATTTTAATTGTAGATTCTGGTTGTTTTCCACCCCCATCCCCTCAACCCCCCCAACTCCTTCCTGGGGACACAAACCTGAGTCCTTGGGATGTATGTGGACTACACTCAGCCAGAGCCAGCAGACCTGCTATTCCACCAAGGTGCATTGGCTTGTATAATTTTTGAAGTTTTATTTAAGCTGACATTTGCATTCTGAGAAAAAAATAGTTTTCAAAAAAAGTACTATATAAGTCTATGTCATTTACTGGGATAGAATATAAAACTATTAATATTTTTTGAGTAAGCATTGAGTTAGATACTGCTGTTCAGAGTACAGATTAAGTCGACGTACTCATATGATTGCCAATTTAAATTCAGAAAAAAAGAATGTAGAATGAAAAGGATACTGTAGCAGTTAAAAGTTTAAAGACATTTTGGATAAATATCCATTATCAATACATGAAGATAATTCAATATATTGACCACTATATCTGAGTTTAAATATTTTTTAAATTGTCATTTAAACTATATCAGTTTGATTACTGAATAATGTGAGAATAAAACTTCCATGTTTGGAAGCTAACAGTATTTCAAAAATATAACAGAAAATATTGCTATGTTTTAAGAGTTAAAAAATGATGTGTCATAGGTATATAGCACTCAGGTTCGAAATACCTTTATTAATGTAATCTTAAAGTCTAAATATGGTTAAGATATTAATTACATGGTGAAGGAAGAACTGGACAGGTGGAGGTAAACTTAATATATTATATACAGATGTTGCTCATTAAAGATAAATAGGAAAAATGAAATCCAACCAAAACAGTTGTAGTTATTCCCAACCTCCACTCAATATTCTCTTCCTAGTCTCGCTCTATTTTCAGTTGCATTTCCTCTTTATTGCTTTCAGGAAGTCAGGTGATGATTTGTAAGTATGCCCTATCTCAATGAGCTAAAATAAATCAAACACCTGATTAGTACCAAACAGTACTACTTTAAACTAGAGTGTAAATTTCTTAAATTCAAGAACCAGGTGTTAACCATACATACACACACACACACACACACACACACACACACACATATATCTCCTTAGAATTTACCTTAATTAAGATTTCTCTAATGCACAGTCATTCCCAGTTATAAACAAATGTGGTTTATTTAGGGTAAGTGATTAGGAAGAAGAGATCAAAAGCATAGAAACAGTAACAAAAATATGAATATTATTTTAAAAATAAAGTATGGCTATTCTGAGTCTTTTCCTAAGTATTTCATATGTTGTCCATGGGTATTTCAAATTATTGAAAATAATATGATGATAACGTTATACGTACGATAAACTAGGTCACTCTTCCCTCTTCTCCCCTTCACTCTGGCTCCTGAATCCTTGGGTGGCATGAAGCAGATAGAGTCACCACCAGGTAGGACAGTTAGAGGCTTACTTTGGAACAAGTCAAGTGGCATTAATTCTCTGCAATCAGAGACAACTCTCCAAGTAGCCTTTGAGAGGAGGTGGGGTATAACTGATGAGTGACTGACTAAATGAATGCCACTACCGCCTTTAGAAGTAAGTGTTTCAAAAGCCAAAAGTATAAACTACTAGATGGTGACTATTAGTCATCATTTTGGCATCTAATAGCAAGAGCTAATTCTACAAAGTGGAGATATTGTGGGTTTAACTGTATTATGAAATGAATGATCTACCAATCATTTAAGTTTGATGTCTACATAGGCAAAGAAGTTACATCCAGACACAAGTTTTTAATTGTTGGAGACTTTTAGTACTCCTCTGTTTATAAGTCATAAGTCTATGAAAGATCAGATACCTTTTCTACTCCACCACTCAAATTGTTACTTGACTCTAGAAACTCTTCTCTATAAAACAAGTATGTGACTGAACAGGTAAAACTATCTTCTAAATGGGATATACAGCAAAGGAAAGCTTGTCACCCTGAATTTAGAAGTCACAGGATTTATTGGATACTTTAAAAAATATGTCCCACATGAAAACCAGTAAGAAATGTACACATTGAAATTTAGGATATCATGGGCTGGAGACAAGCTCATTCTATGCTGATATTCAGTTTTTCCCTTTTCAGTGGCAGAGCTGTCTGCTGGAAGATATGGATTATATTCTTAAATCTTTCAATTCTCAAAAGAGGTATAACCATGATACATGTAGTCTACACTATATGTGGATGTGTTAAAATAATTAATTGTACAATGTCCTTGAAATAGTCTGAAAAGCTTTGGTATGAGAATTCCAGAAAAGTAAGGTATTTTTCATATAATTTGTGTTTTATCATCTTCAAAAATCAGATCATAAAAAGAAAGGTAAGAAATCTAAATTGACAGTTAAGTCTACAAGACAAGTATTTTTCAGAGATTCCATCTGAGCTCCACAAAAATGTTGAAACTTCACAGATTGCTAAATATCACCAATTCATCTTTAGCACCCTCTATGGCACTATAAAAGTAAAGGGACTGTAATATTCTAAAAGATGCTTTTTTTCCCTCCCTAAAAGAGATATGAGACCATGTATGAATACAAGAATCTAGGAGGGAAAAACAAAACGAAACAAACCAACACAATGTTTTTTGCTATTGTTGGGTCATCAGGCTTTTGATAAAAGTTTCACAGGGAATGCCACCATCAATTAAAGTTTATAGAGCAACCATTTAGAAATATATTTTCTGAGCGGGAGGAATTATTTGTATAATAATACGCTGCTATTTTAATTTGTATTATTTTATTAAGCTCTTATCACAGACATATAAAAGCTTGGTACTGAGAGAAGTTAAGACCAAGGATGTTGGTTTCTTCTTTTAACTAGATATTTTAGAAGAATAAGATAACAATTTTAAGGAAAAGGGCCTGACATAGAAACTTTATTTCCAAGTTGACTCAACTCATGAAAAATGCTGACCTGGGACAGCACCAAGACTGAAGACCTGTCTTGCCAGAAAATCTGATGTGCCCTCCAAGTACACATAATCCTTGAAACTCTAGCACAGGAGATGAGGCCCTCAAGCCATGTGAGGCTGAGAGTAGGATGAAAGGGACACACAAGAGGACACAGGATGGTGGGAAGCTGGGTGCTGGTTTTTGCAAGTTCCTGAAACCTATGCTCCCTTAGCCCATAAGGACCCATCAAGGTTTTAATCTGATGTTTCTTGACAGCTTTTATCAACTGAATAGACTATGCACTATCAACAGAACCCTCTATTAAATTATGGTGAGTTATATAAGAGGAGCAAATAATTCCTATCAGACAGTGAGCGGCTTCTGTCTTACTCACTATAACCCTTTCTTAACACAGTGACTGGCATACGTAGACATTCAATAAATTGTTGTGAATGAATGCCTTTCCTAGATTCCCTGAACAATTTAATTAGAGAGCGGGAATATCACACATTATATACATTTATATACATACACATATTATATATTTATATATTCTATAGTAGTTTTAAGAGTGAGTAGAGAAATGACAGATTTGAATACAAAGTCTTTAGTAGATAAATTCTGAGACTTTTGAACAGGGCAAGGAAGGTGAATGAAATTTTAAAAGGACACATCTGTGGTTTGAAGGGGAGAATGAGACAATAATACAGATAGTCACTATGCAATTTTTCCTAACAGTGGTCTTATTTATAAAATTTTTCTCTCTGTCATATTAAATAGGGATGTAAAATTTATGAGGCAGAAATCTATGTTTAAATATTTGTATGAAATATTTGTAAGTTTTGTTCCTTATTTCAAAGATTTTCCCTAACCATATTTCCCTCTAATCATCTGGGGGAGTATTGATGTTGATTTACTTAAGTAGAGTAATATAATAGGACAACATCCTTTTGCTTCTTCAAGTAAATTTGAATAGCATTGGAAAATTTCAACCTTGCGTATTTTAACGGTATACATTTCCTTAGAACATATGAAAGAACATGACATGTCAATGTAAGTGGTACTTAAGCATATCACAAAAAATAATTCAACCACATTTTATTTGAAATAAATGCTCCACTTGTAGTTGCTGTACATATTTGTAGCTTAAGAAATATGAAGTATATAACTTTTAATGATAGCATATCACTAAGAAAGTAAAAAAGATTCAAATGGCAAATATACATATTTGGATTTTATAAGTCGAGGTAAAGTATTTTACTTAAAGAAAATATACGTATCTAAACATTTAAATAAGGACTTTATTAAATAGATCAAGATATTAAGAACAGATTAAAAGTTAAATGTTATAGTATACCACAGGATTCCCTAAACTAACTCACAAGAACAGCATTTTCTTTATGTTAGACCTCCTTGATAAATACATTATAATTTCTACACCGAGACAAAAAAATTTAAACACTCACTGATACTGCCAAGCTATGAATACCCAGAATCTCAAAGAATCTACATTGATCAAATAAATGGTAAGCATATAGGTCATTTAAGTTTGTGATGGATGATTCAAAGAATCATGTAATAACTTTGGACTTTTTATACTTTAGAAATAATCTTTATTTTGTTCCACTTATTTCTTCATTTGTTAAGAAAAAATAATTTCTAGCTAGGTAGTGAAAATCAAATTATTTTGAACAAAAATGAAATCATTATGTCTCTTGCAATAAAGCAGCAAAGACCTCCATTGTGCTGCTTCTTTCTTGGAACAGTTGCAAAAAAACAACAAAAAAAAGTAAGACTCAGAGAATTTTGAAATAAATAGGTATGGAAAACCTACCAACCGATAGAGGAATTTACAGGTGGTCTTGAGGTAACTTGATTATAGATACAGCTCTGGAAAGTCACACAAATACATCTGTGCATATACTTAATATGTGATTGTTAAAAAGAGACTGGACATACTTATCACAATACAACATGTAGACAGCATATGTGTCTTAGACTGTTCAGGTTGCCATAATAATATACTATATACTGGATGACTTAAAAGGAAGAAATAAATTTTATCATAGTTCTGGAAACTGGAAGTCTGAGGTCAGGCTAGGTTCTGATCAGTTTCTTTCTTGACTTAAGAGATGGCTACCTTCTCACTCTGACCTTATCTGGAGGACAGAAGGAAAGCTCTCTGGATCTTTACTTATAAAGTCACTTATCCCATCATGAGGGCTCCACCTATATGACCTCTTCTAATCCTGATTACCTCTCATACTTCTTTTTATCATATTAATTTGATACTATCCATTGAAGTGTGTGTAATTTATTTCAATTCTTAAGCCTTTTCCTAAGGCTTAAGGCTTTCCTAAGGCTTAAACACCAAGTATATTCAAGTTGAATGAAGATTAAAAATTGCATCTATGGTAAAGGGTAAATATTCTAATTCCAATGGGATAAACAATTTTACATATTTTAGTATTTATTTAAAGATAATATACAATAATTTAAAAAATGACCATGGAACGTCTGGCAAATTTAAAGTAAATTGAATAACATAATCATGAAAACAGCTCTACTGAGATAAAAAAAACAAAAACAAAAACAAAAACATTGTTTCTGGCTTTTTAAAACATAACATTCTGTGACTATTTTCACTTTGCCTAGATGTCTTGGTTTTTATGACCTTGCTTCTCTAGCATATCTATTCTATTATTTAAAAAGTTTCTTTGGCAGCAGGATATTTTTCTTTAATTTTTTTGTTTATTCTTTTCCCCAGACCAAATACTCTTTATACATTATGTTTTCAATGAAATTATATGGCTAATCACTTCATATTTTAACTAAATGCTCTTACAACTGAGTCCTAAGACAAGACATGTTGAAGTATACCATTGCAAAGTTTCCATAACATCCACACCGAGGAAGAACTATAGTTGGAAAAAGGTTTATAACATCATGAATGTTAAGATATTTAAAACATTTTGTCTTGGTTTACAGTATTTTACCCATAAATGGCTCAAAACAACTCGTTTTTAAAGTAAAATTACTGAAGTGCAGAGTTAAATCTTCATTCTACAGACATGCATCCTTGACACATTGTCCATCATAAATTATCAGTGATCCAAACTCCATCTTCCCTAGCATGTTTATTCATAACGGCTTGGGCAGTATCTCAAATTATTTATTATTCTTCACATATATACAATGAGAGAGATTTTGTTAGTTGTGGAATATAAGGCAAGACAAACTGCACGAAGCAAATATCTTCTTTGCATATTATGTATGGAATAGGTATCCATTCTGTTTTAGAATATGACAGAATCCCCTTTCACTCTTGTTATGTTTCTCATGTACCATAATCATGCTCCACAATGAAAATAGAAAAAAATCATTACTAAATGTGTGTGTATATCTATACACATATACACACACATAGATAATACCTCAATCAGAAATCAATAGCTTATATATATATATATATATGAACCATTACCTTTTATAGAAAGGTCATTACTTTATATATATAAAATTACTTTATATGTAAGTACATACATATACTTAAAAAAATCTAATTAAAGAATATGGCAAAACTTCAAATTTCTAAAACTTTCAGCTATAGTCTGAGTACAGTGTTTTCATTCTTCTGATGGCAAGTAGGAGTTAAAATATATTTCTTACATTTATTAATACTTAAAACAGTGCTATAGTGGCATTTATCTTGGTTAATAAAGAATTAAAACTATTGAGTGTAATACATATTAAAATCTGCTAACTGAAATGATAACTTAAAAAATATATTCTGCTTCATTTGTAGAGGTCTATTTTATACATTCAAAAAGTCCTTTCCTTTTCCTACTTAATGATTCTGCTGAAAATTGTCTACCATGCTTCCAAAAAAGAGCACAAAAGATTCTGATTGAGCTTTGTTCACACTGAATGAAAAGAGAGGTGACATGGACCGAAAGAGCCAAGGACACGGAAGAACCAGAATACGAGTTTTGAAGTTAGAAAATTCTAATTCAAGTCATCCATTTCTCCTTTACAAACTTTCTTTCCTCCTCTAGACAACAGGAATAATAACTATGCTCTATTAAAGTGTTCTAAAGCTTGAGTTATTTTAAAGATGTAACACATCACACATATATGATAACCTAGTATAATTTCTAATACTGATGAAACATGTTTTCCTATGAAAATGGGAACAATAACTTTTAGGAAACTGCCCCAGGAAATCTATTGGGTGAGTTGAACACTAAAATGGATAAACCTATGGGAAAAAGATTAGAGTAACTTAAACTGCAACTAAGTGAAAAATCAGGTAATGCAATGATCCTATAAAGTCATTTATTTACAAAGTGATAGGGGAGTTCCCCTTGCACTGATTTAGTTTTTAATAAACTACCAAAAGGTAGTGTATGAAATATACTACCCTGTCCAATAAATGCCTTACACATAGTATTAAAACATAATAAAATATTTCATGTAGATTTTTCAATATTCTTAATCTTAACCAGAAACAATTTTCCTCTGAAAATTACAAATTTATTTTTTTCCAAGATGGAAAATAATAAACTTTTCTTAATAGAATTGTATTTTAGGCTTCCTCAAAAATATCATAAGGTTAAGTGTTATGTATAAAGCAAACAAAAAGGTAAGCCCTATACAACATTGATAAGCCATTATAAAACTGTATTTTTCTTTCAAAAAATCTTTATGAAAGTATTGGTTCTAACCCTTAAGAACTGAGAGTTAGATGTAAGATATTTTACTAACTGAAAGAAGTGGACTTAAGAGAATAGTGATCAATAAGATGATCACAGTTGTAGAAAGACAACTGCAATTGGGTTCCTGTTAGATTTGTATGTAACATACTTCCTAACGGTTGCTGGAAGCACACATCCCAACTAGTGAGAGTACTTTCCTCTTGTGACGGGCAAAAGCATGCAACGCAGGGTCAGGGAATGGTGACTTTCATATGTTTCTCTGAATGTTAATTCTAACTTACATCTTGGAAATAAACTATGCATTATTTATGTTAAAAATAACAGATGAATTACAGCAGAGGCCATTTATGCCTCCCCACATTATCAATATGGATTTCTGACAGTAATGGTACTTCTGCAGTGGTTACAAATGTTGTCCTTCAGATTTATATTAATCAAACACAGTAAATATTAGCAAATATTCTAAAAGTACGTATCATTCTAATTTGTTTGGAATATATCATAAACGTCTCGTTAAAGGATGCAAAGGCATGCTTGAGTTTCAGCTCTCTAAAATGGCATGATGTGGTGTTTTGGGTGCTTGATGACCTCATGGGACTAGGGCAGGTGTGATTTATCTTACTGAGATACACTACAAATGATGCTGACCTCTTTATGCCCTTTCCCCCTCCCATCTGATCTTGTCTTTTCCTTCTGTGTGGCAACAAGTATTCCCCATGCCAATGGTTAAGAAGATGTGGACTTTGAAATCTAATGATGTCTGTGACCCAACACTCCACCCTAAATGTCAGCCAAATCACACATTTGGCAGTTTTGGTTATAAAACTGTGCCACATAAATGAGGCAGTTGAGAGACTGTAGAGAATCTACTCATATATCACAAATCCAAGTTTTTTACAGCGTTAAGGGTCTTATTCCCAAGTTTTGGACAATATTAATTAGATAAAGTAATCCTAAATCTTTCTGTGGTACAATAACAAGAGTTCAACACCACTGCAAACTTTGAAAACATTTTAATGAGAATTCAATGGCTTAGCTTTTGTGGTACTTCAGAATTGACAGACTTTGGATACACTACACAATGTGGAACTCCAGTAGTTCTTGTGGGAAAAATGCTGCTTTCATATAAATTTAACAGGACAAGCAGTAATTTACAAGCATCTAATTTATATTTAATATCTTTTTCATATAAATGAAGTTCGTTCGTTCTGTTGGTCTGGTGTATGCCCAGGAGTGGAAGATTGATTTTATGCCATGTGGGGATATGTACTTTGATTTTCCTATTTGTTCATCCTCACCTAATCTTTGTTATTTTCTCTCTTTGCAGAAGTATTGTCATTCAAATACTAAACCATTCTTCTCTCCAAAGCTAACAGATGAGTTTCTAAAATGTAGACTGTGAGAGAAGTTTCAGAAGAGAAAACTGAAGGTGCTCAAAACAGGTCAAACAGGTCATCTCCAAAAACTGGCTTCCCAAGATTCTTAGAATGCCCAAGATGTCCTGCCCTGTCACGCCAATTATTTCAGATTGAGATCATTTGAGGCCTTGGAAGATAAGAAGAAACTTTTGCCTTTCTCCTAGTCCTCTTACCCTCTCCCTAATTGAAGAAGCTATCACTCTTCCCTTTGTATGTAGAAATGTCCTCTCTAGGAAACCCATTTCTATGTTCAGAGTGAAGATGAAGTCATGCTCTCCTTGTCATGTGAGACGCAATTCTCTCTCCTTGACATCCCAGGCCATCCTCATTCCATAATTAGGAATTAAACCCTGCTTTCTTTAATGAAAATCAGAACCTGCCTAATCATTGTAGCTTCCCTGTGTGTACATTATTAAATTGATGTTTTTCCTCTGACAGTGCATCTGATGCTATTTTGATTTCTCAGCTAACTTGAGAAGAACCCAGATGGGTGTTGAAATTTTCTCCTGTGTCCCAACAAAAAAACTCTGAAATGTGAACCTATGAAGTTGTGTATGCAGTTTGGGGACCTGATTCCAAACTGAACAGGCATATATCTAACCCTAAATGGCATATCAAAAGTATTTTTTAATTCTTTGTAGCGGTATAATTTTCCACAACATGGCTCCATTTTGAGTATAATTCATGATTTTATTTTGTAAATCTAAAAATAATAATATAATAATAATATGATATAGCTATTGCAAATATTAGCACAATACTTTCAAAAAGTATTTCCATCACCCTCCAAAATAAATTTCAGTTCCTCTATATCTTCAAAATTTGCTATTGTCTTTGATAATGTTGGCAATCTTGTGAAATAACAACAACAACAAAAAGGAGCCAATCAAAAAATGGGCGGATAAATGAATGGATATTTCTCTGAAGAGGACATACGAATGGTAAAAAGCTACATGAAAAAAACACGCATCATTACTTATCATTAGACATATGCAAATCAAAAGCACAATATCATCTCAAACATGTGAGAATGGCTTATACCAAAAAGATTAGTAATGACTTTTGATATATGTGTGGGTTATTATTCCTGGGCAATTCTGTTCCATTGGTCTGTGTATCTAACTTGACTCCAGCACCATCCTGATTTAATTACTATCACTTTGTAGTATATCTTGAAGTCACATAAAGTGAAGCTTTCATTTTTCTTTTTTTTTTTTCCTCAAGTTTACATTGACTTTTTGGAGTCTTCGATGGTTTCATATAAAATTTTGTATTATTTGTTCTGTTTTCTTTAAAAAGTCACTGGAATTTTAATATTGTATTCAACCTGTATATTGCTTTAGGTAAAATGATAATTTTACCAATGTCAATTAATCTGTTAATCTGTTAGCAATGTCTTGTATTTTTCATTGTGAAGGTCTCTCATCTCCTTTGCTAAATTTATTCCTAGGCATTTAACTATTTTTGATTTAATAGTGAACAGGCTTTCTTTTTCTTTCTTTCTTTCTTTCTTTCTTTCTTTCTTTCTTTCTTTCTTTCTTTCTTTCTTTCTTTCTTTCTTTCTTTCTCTGTCTCTCTCTCTCTCTGTCTCTGTCTCTCTCTCTCTCTCTGTCTCTCTCTCTCTCTCTCTCTCTCTCTCTCTCTCTCTCTCTCTCTCTCTCTCTTTCTTGGAAAAGCAAATGCAGGAATGAAGGAGAGAAGGTAGGTAGGCAGGAAGAAAGAGGAGAAAGAAGCATTTCATTTTATTTTTATTTAGCTGTTCATACTGGCTATTTCCCTGTCCTGGGACTTGAACCCAGGGGTATCTGGT
>RJWH01001986.1:259995-282424 GCA_004363575.1 Solenodon paradoxus | reverse complement strand
CTTCTCTACTTCTTTCCCTCTCTCCCTCTCTCTTCCTCTCTCCCTCCTAGTGACTCCTAATTCCTGAAATTCCTTTTCAGCCTTCTCTGGGGACATCAATGTCCTTATAGGAATTGTACTTTATTCCTCTCTCCTAAGTAATTTACTATTTACTCTTCTTCCATCCAGTGTTTATAAATTGTGGTAGAGAGATAGTTATCTCCCAATATAATAAAAGATGATGCTTTTGCTTGCTTTCCCTCTTATTTTGAGATAATTTCAAGAGGAAGGAGAGGCAGTATTTTTTACCCTGTCATCTTGAAACTAGACCCCACTCTCCTGGTTTCCACCTATCACTCCCCTAACTGATAACTACTGAGTTCTTCAAGCTGAAGCCCTAGGCTCTTGTCTCACACAGCTCTCCTCCCAAATGATCTCAATGAGGATTCTGGTCTTGCCTACCTCTCCACCTTCATCAAGCACCATGCTTCCCCTCACGTATGCCTCTGACACTGTTGGTATTATTTTAAGTCTTTGACCCCAGCAAAATCTTTTACACAGGCTGGTATTTGCATCAGTGGCCACAATGATTAAATACAATGAAATTGCTCAAAATAAGTATGCCAAGAATGAGAACCAAGTTTTTCACAATCAAGGAAGTTAGAAATACAGGAAGAAGATAAAGTGAATCCTGTGATTTTGGACTGGAACTGGAGATTTTAGTATGAACTCGGTTTTTAATGGATAGATATATAGAAAAATATGTAATTGTGTCTATGGTATGCATTTCCTAGTAATGCCCATGAATGGGCTTGAAAGCAAAGATATCACAATAGCAGTGAGTTCAGATCTTGGCTTCTAAGAACCAACTACCAAAAGGACCCAGGTCTCCTTGGAGAAATTAGTGATTCCAAGACAGGAACAGGAAAAGTGTAAGATGAGCCTGGGCCATCTTTTGGATCAGGAAGCAAAGAAGTGCTCAAAGATCATGGGATGTGTGTGTCAAAAGGATAAACAAGCTTAAAGGTTCTCTGTGCCCAAATTGGGGATGATTTACCATCAAAATAAATTATGATAGTAACATTTACTATCTGAATAAAATGAACACATATCAATAAGAATGAACTAAAATTTTGTTGAGAAATGAAATTGTTATATACTTTCAAAGTATCTCCCCATGAAATCCTTAATAAAAGAAATAAGAAAAAAGTAATTTTATACTGGAACAGCTTGGCAAGCACCACCTTAAGTGATCAATGTCACCAGGTAATGGACAAAACTAAATTGTGCACAACCTGGTAACTGCAGAGTGAAAGCCATGGCATCATTTCTGTGATAATCCTGCCAAAGATACATACTCTGAATCCAGTCATAAGAAAATGTCAGGTAAACATGTATTGAGGAACTTCTACAAAGCAGAGCTGTATTTTATATTCTACAAATAACTAGCCTGTAATCTTGAATAGTGTTAAGGTGATAAAAATCAAGAAAAGACTGGAGAAATATTCCAGATTAAAGAAGACTAAAGAAATAGAAGGCGCAGTGCACCCTACTAGAGTACCGATTGTGTCATAGTTCATATACATCCCAAGGTCCAGTGTTCCCACCCGGAGCCAGGGAAAACAACCAAGATGAACAACTAAATAATATTAAAATGGTTGTTCTTCCTCTCTCCTCCTGCCTGCTTGCCTACTCACCTTCAATCCTGCCTGCACCTTTCCTTTAAAAAAAATTTTTTAAAAAAATATATATATATATATGGGATTTGCCCTGCTGACTCAGGTGACTGACACAGCTGGGTGGTGTGTGGACCATGTAAAGCCCAAGGACCTGGGGCTTTGTGACCTGGGGCAGAGATGAGGGAACAAAATAAATAAGTGTTTTTTTCCTTCCTCTGAAAAAAGAAAACTATATGGTAATGATTCTGAGCTAGATCATTTCCCCTGTAAAGAACATTATTGAGACATTTATCAAAATATGAATGGAATCTAAGTATCAGAAGTAATGCATCTATATTAATATTCTGATTTTGGTTATTGTGGTTTACAGAATATCCTTGTTTGTAGGAAATACAATAAATAATTGGGTGATGGGGCATCAGTTCTGCAATACAATCTGAAATGGTTCAGGAAAAAAGGTACTGTTCTGTATACCATATTTATTAATTCTACCAAACATCTGTTTAAAAATAAATGAATTTGATTCTTTTAGTCTCAGTGCTCCTGTAGTTTACACTCCAAAAACCCAAAGTACATATGTACAAGAACAAGTCAATCATCCTAAACCACCAGGATCAACCCTGTAATGCAACAGAATCAAATGAATTATTGCACCCAAAGAGGGTGTACACCAGAGGAACTGTGTGGTGCCTACTCAGAGGAAAACATAACTATTGTAGAATTTGGAGGGTTCAGTGGATTTTAGGTAAAATTTAAATGAAACGATTTTAAGAGTCTGAAAGCAAAGCAGAACTATGTGTATAGGCAGCAACATCAGATCCAAAAGGAGAAGTGAATGTTAAGATAATTTCCTTGGAAACACAAAGTTGGGAAAACATGGGACGCTGGTGGAACAGCGGTTGGGTTCCACTCAAGGACCGCGATGGGGGTGGGGGGTGGGAACCTAGATCAACAAAACAAATGTTTCTTCCTCCTCTCTTTCTGCCAGCTTGCCTACAGCCTTCATTTCTTCCTGCACCTTTCCCTTAAAAAAAAAAAAAAAAAAAAAAGTAAATAAATAAATATATATATATATACACACACATGTATATATATGCTCTTTTTAGAAATCATTATCTAAAGCTCCCCACCTGGGTCAAGAGCTGGTTGTTTTATTCTTACGGACAATTTAAAAATAGCAACATTTGTGTGAACTTTAAAGAACAAGGTTTCTCAAAGTGTAAGAATGATACTTTTCATATGCAGTCAGTCCTTAAAAGAAACTGTTTCCTGTTAGAGTTACAACTAATTTTATATGTTATCGGTCCTGATGAATATAGCTGGATAAATTTTGACTTTCTCCACAAATGAAAAGTATGGCTTGTTCTTTAAAACCACAGCTTATCTTTCTCTCAGGATATAAAAAGTTTTGGTTTATCTTAACCGGCTTTCCTCTTAGCTAAGAGGATCAAACAGCCTCTTTCCCCACCGAACTTACAGCGTCGGGCCTTCTAGGTCCCACAAAGAGTTGGGCAGTCCACTCCGCTCAAATTCTATTGGGTAAAATTCATGCCCTTCATCGCCCCGAGGGCGGGAATGTCGGACGGGCCAGTTCCGGGCGCGGATAGATGACGTCACAGGAGCGGGCCCGCGAGCTTGCGTTTCGGGCTGTCAGCTCGCTGAAGGTGCTAACTGAAGACCGCTCCGTACGCGACGCCTTCGCTATGACCATCTGTCAGTTTTTCCTTCAAGGCCGCTGCCGCTTTGGAGACCGGTGCTGGAACGAACATCCTGGCGCCAGAAGTGCGGGAGGGGGACGGCAACAACAGCCCTCAGGTGACGTTTCTTTAGCTGTAAGCCGTTGGCCGTGCGGGGAAAGACTCGGGTTGGGGCTCGGCCAGCGGGAAACTGACGTCCTGTGTGGTATCCGCCGCTCGGCGCATCGAGCTGGCGACCCTGACGTCTCCGCCTCGTCCAGCTCTCCGGCCCCGCCCACTGTGCCCGGCACTTAGTTTCTCTGCCAGGTTCTGATCCACGTGGTAGGTACCTGGTGGGGTTTTGTTGAGCGAATGAGGACAGGGTCACGGCGATGAATTTTTAAGTCAGAAAAATGTAACAAAACTGCGTTGTTCGTTAGTGGCAGTGATTGGGAGGATTGACTAAGTCGACCTAGGCCCCTCCTTGCTTTACTAAATTTCTAGTACTTGTTTTTGTTTTCCTCTTGACATCTGGGAATATAATTTTTTTACTTAACTTTTTTCAAGGGAGAGGCAAGAATCTAGGATCAAAGTCAGGACTTAACTTGGGGGACGTCGTGAAATCCTTTGAAAATCTAATAAAAAACAGAGCCATAGTGCAGACAGATATACACGCTCATAAATTTGGGGTCAGCTGGAGACCATAGGACACCCAGTTAAGAACTCTGGACAATGACCGAAAGAGATGTGGAGGACAACCGTTGACCTACTCCCTGGACCTAAGTCGTTGTTGAAGCTTTTGGAATCTTTCTCTAGACCAGTTGTGGATGATACAAAAGGTCTGTCTTCAAGGAGAGAAGGAATCATAGAACAACACAAGGGTTTGTTTTATTTTAATTTTTTGAGGTAGCTTTACTTTACAGAATAATACAAATCCATACATGTAGGTTCCCCATTCCACAAATATATGCCAGCACACCTTGCCCACCACCAAATTACCTAAAGTTCTTTCCAATTGTCCAGTGGACCCCACCCCCACACCATTTCCAAGTGTAACTTCAGTTCTATTGGTAATGTCCAAGAATTGGTTTTTGTTTAGAATATTGCTTTCTTTCTTTATAATCTACATGAGTAGATCATCCAGTATTTGTTTTTTTTCCTTCTTACTAATTTCACTCAACCCCATCTAGTTCCACCCATGTTGTTGAAATTGACAAGATTTCATCTTTGCAAGGACTGTATTCTGTTGTGTATGTATACCACATCTCTATCCATTCATCTGACAATAGGTGGTTTCAATTCTTGGCTATTATAATTAATGCCGCAATAAACATGAAGGTACATGTATCTTTGCAAATTAGTGGTTTTGTGCCTTTAGGGTAAATACATAGAAGTGGAATGATGAGGTCATGTGGGATTTCCATACTTAATTTCTTGAGAAATCTCCATAATGCTTGCCATACTATTGTACCATTTTGCCTTCCTACTAACAGTGTAAAAGTATCCCCTTTTCTTCACATCCTTCTCCAGCATTTGTTATTAGCCAATCTCATAGGTGTGGGATGTATCTCTCATTTTGATTTGAATTTACTTAGTAACAGGAAAAGAAGAATGTCTTTTCATATACTTTTTGGAGATCTGTATGTCGTCTTTGGAGAAATGTCTATCCATTCTTACTGACCATTTTTTCGATTGGGTTGTTTGTGGTTTTCATGATTTCTTTGTATATTTTGGATATTAAGCCCTGTCAGACATATGGAATGCAAATATCTTCTCCCACTTGGTAGGATGTCTTTTTGTTTGGGTGATGATTTCTTTCCCTGTGCACCGCTTTTTATTTTGAGGTCGTCCCAATTGTTTCCTTACTTTTGTTTCCCTTGCCACTAGAATTGAGTCCCCAAAGGCTTCTCTAAGTCTGATGTCACGTAATGACTTACTAATATTATCTTCTAAGTATTTTATGGTTTCCAGTCTTACCGAAATCTCTAATTAATTTTGAATTAATTTCTGTGTATGGTGTTAGAGGGCATCTAAATTCATTCTTTTGTCTGTGGCTGTTCACTTTTCCCAACACCATTTACTGAAAAGATTTTCCTTTCTCCATTGTATGCTCTTATACCTCCATTGTCATAAATTAACTGACCATATATGAGTGGGTCTGTTTTTACTGATTTAGTTCTGTTTCATTGATCTGTGTCTCTGTTTTTAATTCCATACATTTTTAGCATTGCTTTGTAGTATAACTCAAGATCTGAGAGTGCAATACCTCCAGTTTCGTTCTTTTTTCTCCTGAGTGCTTTAGCTGTTTGGGCTCTTTTGCTATTCCATATAATTTTTTAAATTGTTCTGTTTCCTTGAATAATGCCCATGAGTTTTTGATGGAGTTGCATTAGACCTGTTTATTGCTTGAGGTAAGATGACCATTTTAACAATGTTAAATTTTTCCAGTCATGTGCTCTGTGTAGCTTTCCATCTCTTTTTATCTTGCTGTTTCCTTTAATAAAGTCATACATTTTCATTATACAGGTTTTTCACCTCCTTTGTTAAACATAGAGGTATTTCATTCTTTTTGCTTCTTTTGTAAATAGGATAGTTTTGTTGATTTTATTCTCTTCTATAATGTCATTTGCAGATAAATGAAGCCACTTTTTGCGTACCAATTTTATAACTTGACACTTTTCTGTACTAACTGATTAATTTTAATAGTTTTTGATGAGTTTTTAGAGTATTTATATATATATTATGATGTCATCTGCAAATAGTAAAAGTTTTACTTTCTCCTTTTCAATTTAGATTCCTTTTATTTCTTCCTTTTAACTGCTCTGGTTAAAATGTCCAGTATGATGTTAAATAGCAGTGGTGAGAGTTGACAGCCTTGTCTTGTTCCTGATCTGAGAGGAAAGGCTTTCAGTTTTTCACTATTGGGTATGATGTTGGCATGGGTTTATCATAAAGGCTTTTATTATGTTGAGTTATATTCCTTCTGTCATTTTATGCATTTTTTATCATAAGTGGGTGCTGAATCTTATCAAAAGTTTTCTCTGTATATTGATATGATTTTTCTCCTTATCAATATGCTGCATTGTGTATTTGAACTATCTTTGCATCTCTGAGATAAATCCTACTTGGTCATGATGGATTATCTTTTTGGTGTATTGTTGGATTTGGTTTGCTAATATTTTGTTGAGGATTTTTGCATGTATATTCATTGGAGCTATTGGTTTGTATTTTGTTTTTTAGTGGTATCTTTGTCAGTTTTTGCTATCTGTGTGATGTTGACCTCATAGAAAGTGTTTGGAAGTGTTCCCTATTCTTCAGTTTTTTAGAAGAGTTTGAGAATAGGTTTTAGTTCTTTTCTAAACTTTGGTAAAATTCACTACTAAAGCAATCTAGTCCTGGGCTTTTATTTTGGAAGAAACTTTTAATTACCTCTTCAGTTTCCTTGCTCGTGATATTCCTGGTTAGGTTTTCCTTTTCTTACTGATTCAGTCTTGGTAGACTATATGTTTTTAAAAATCTGTTCATGTCTTTGAGGTTGCCCCATTTATTTGCTGTTCATAGTAGTGATTTATGATGTTTTGTATTTCTGAGGTGTCTTTTGTAACTTTTCCCCTTTCATTTCTGATTCTTGTTGTCAAAGTTTTCTCCTTTTTTTTCTTAGTGAACCTAGCCAAAGGTTTGTCAATTTTTTGTTAATTTTTTGTTTGTTTGTTAATTTTTTCAAAGAACCAGCTTTTGTTTTCATTGATCTTCTGTATTATCTTTTTGATTTGTTTCATTTTTTTCTGCTCAAAATTTCATTATTTCCTTCCTTCTGTTGATATTTGGTTTCAATTGTTTTTTTTTCTAGTTGCTTTAGATGTAGGATTAGATTGTTTATGAATTTTTCTTGTTTCTTGAGGTAGTCCTAGATTGCAATGAACTTCTTTTTAGTACTACTTTTGCTGCATCCCATAAGTTCTGGTAGCTCGTGTCTTCATTTTCCTTTGTTTCCAAGAGCTTTTAAAAATCTCCTTTAATTTCCTCCTTTATTCAAGTTAATCAGAAGTGTGTTTTTAGTCTCCATATATTTTGGAATCTTCCAACTTTCTTTTTGTGGTTGACTTGTAGTATTAAGCCATTGTGATCAGAGAATATGCTTGGCATGATTTTTCTATCTTTGTAAATGTGTTGAGATGTTTTGTTTTCTAACATACAGCCTATCATTTAGAATATACCATGAGCATGTGGGAATAATGTGAATTCTGTAGCCATTGAAGTGTTTGCTTTATGTCTAATAAACCCATCTGTTTAATCTGATATTTAAAGTTGTTGTTTTCCTGTTAATTTTCTGCCTTGTTGATCTATCTGTTGTTTTAAGTGGAGTGTTAAGTGTTCTATTATTGTATTGCTGTCAGTGTCTCTCTCTAGTATTGTTAATGATTTCTTTATGTATTTTGATGTTCCTTCATTTGGTGCATATGTTTGTAAGTGTTATGCCTTCTTGCTGGATTGACCCCGTAATCATTATGTAATGTCCATCACTGTCTTTTGTTATCTTCTTTATTTGGAAGTCAATCTGATATAAGTATGTCTTGGCTGTTAACTGCTTTTTTGTTTGGTTTTGTTGTCATTTGACTATAGGATTGTCTTCCTATCATTGATTTTGAGCCTGTGTTTATCTTTTTAAAAGAAATGAGTCTTCTGAATGCAGCAAAAAGTTGAGTTATGTTTTTTAATCCATTCAGCTACTCTGTGGCTTTTCAATATTGAGTTCAGTCCATTGACACTTAGGGTGATTATTGATGTGTAACTCTTTATTGCTATTTTGTTAATTATTTTCTGAGCATTGTAAACAGTACCTTTGTTTCTCTTCTTAGGTGATTTGAAAGCAGTTATGTTGTGTTTTCTTTCTTTTTTCCCCTTTGCGTTTTCCTTGGAGATCTATTTTAAGGTTATCTTGGAGTTTACATAAAAGTTTCTCTGCTTATATCCCGTTTTTACTTGAAAGGTTAATCTTGAGCTCATTCTAATCATTCATATTTATATACTCTTTATTTTCTGATGCCTTGCTGCTTTTAAGCAGGGATTTCTTTACATTTTACAGAACTTATTTTAGTATTTCTTGTAAAGCTGGTTTTGTAGTGATAAATTCCTTCAACTTTTGCTTGTCTGAAAAACTCTTTATCGTTCCTTCAATTAATTATAAGTGATAATCTAGCAGCATAGAGTAGCCTTGGTTGGAAGTTTTTTTTTCCCCCAATTTGAATATATCATAGCATTCCCTTCTGGCCTGCAAAGTTTCAACTGAGAAATCTGCTGATAGTCTATGGGGGCTCCTTTGTATATAACTTATTTCTTTTCTAGCTGCTTTTAAGATTTTTTATTTGGTATATTTGACATTTTAATGATGATTAGTCTTCGTTAGGTCTGTTGGGGTTTCTTTTGCTTGGAACTCTGAGCTTCCTGTGTTTGGAGGTCTGCTTTCTTTCTCAGGTTTGGAAAATTCTCAGCTGTTATTTCTTCAAATACAGTTTCTGCCCTCTTCTCTCTCTTCTTCTTCTGAGATGCCTCTGATACTAATGTTTCTCTTGATGTTATCCCATAGTCTTGTATGCTGTCTTCATTTCTTTTCATTCTTTCTCTCTTAGCTGGTCTACTTGAGTGCATTCTACTGTTCTAACTTCTAGCTCACTGATTCTATCGGAGGCTGCTTCCAGACTACTGTTGAGCCCCTCTCTTGTGTTCTTTAGCTTATCGTGGTCTTTTGCTCCATCACTTCTCTTTTAAGCTGCCTTATGTCTCTCCTGAGGCAGTTCTCCTTTTAGAGTAGTTCTCTTTTTGTTCTCCATTGTTTTGCTGCCATTTTTTATGAAGTCCTTCCGATTATTGTCCCCATGAGTGAAACAGAAAAGAATGTTCCTTGCCAGATAGCAGCCAACTATCTGCTTGGGTGCATCTTGACCTGGCTATCTGCCAAGGCCATACTCTGGTCATGGCTGACAGTTCTGCACCACAGGAAGGCAGTGTTAAGAGCTGCAGCTCAGCACCACGAGATCTCTGAGGAATGAAATGACAGCACTGTACCAGTGTACTGATGGCAGAGAGGGTGGGCTCTTCCCTCCAGGGGTTTTTCTGTAATGGCAGCCTCCTGTGCCAGCTCCTTGTGGAAGCGGCACCTCCAATTACTGCAGGACACTAATCCTTTTTCCACTCTACACCGAGGCCTCTGGCTCAGTGACTGAAAGCCAGTGTGGGAATGCTTGCTGTACTGGGAAAAAGTCACTTAACTCCAGGGGCATGTCAATTTTACTAGATTCTCCTCGCTACCCCAGCGTCTTGGAACAGAGTGGTGTGGTGCCAAACAGATCAGCCCCTATCTTTCGTGGAGGTGTGTGTCCCCTCTGTCTGTGTAGATGCTGGTCCCATTCTTTGTAAACACATGGTAGCCAAATAGATGTTATTTCAGTTGTGCTGAGGGTAGAAGGGAACCTGAGATCTTAACAGTCCTCTAGCTTGGAACTGGATCAGTTTCCAGAGATGCATAGTTTTAAAGATCAGTTGAATAGATTCCAATCTTAAAACTGGAGCATAATCTTTAAAGGTATCACAAGATGCTGTCTCTTCTTTCTCCCCTCTGCTCTTTTAAGTCTATTCATCTGACCCTTAAGCATTGTGTTGCATTGTGATTTCATGTCTAGTATTTCTTCTTGAAGACAGTTCTTTTATATCATCCACAATTAATCTAGTGAAATATTTCAAACTGAAAATTAAAACTGAGGGTCTAATACATATGCATGTATTTCTAGGAACAACAGAACAGTAATATATGATATTCTCAGGAGACTCACTTTAAATGTAATTATATAATAAATGTTGAACAGGTAAGTTAATGGATGACAAACATGTAAATAAATTAAGTTAACTGTTTTTAGCTCTAGAAACAAATGAATGCTTCTGGAATTAATAAGTATGAAGGTTAAAAGAAACATATAAAGGGACAATTAATTTCTTCATCTTTGTCATTTCCTAGAAGGAGCTTTAGAAAAATAGTAGTAACACCTTCTTAAGATACCTAGAGTTGGGAGATGAGTTTTTACAAACAAGAGTATAACTTCCCTCACTCCCCAGTTTTTAATTTATTCAATGACTTACATCCTAATTCAGTCAGAAACAAGAATTTTCTTTGCCCCAATTAGGAAATGATGAGTAAGTAAGATAGGTGAAATGATAAGATTTTTGTTAGATATGTAGAAAGGAGAGAGTTCTGCTGGCTCATATTGATTTAGTCCTGGGAAGTAAGAGACTAACTACAATATTTGAGTTCTGTGCTGCACTGCTCTGACATCAGTGATCAGAGATCACGTAGATTGCCACTATAATCTCTTTATCATAGATATTGGATAGGTGGTGTTTTCCCAGAGGAAAGATTGAGGCAGATAGATTTAGGCAGCTATTAAGAACAGAGGGTACAATCTTATCTTTTATATTCACCAGACTTCAATACATTCACCAGACTTAAGAATCCACTATTCAGACTATACTACTGCTTCTTTCTTCTCTCCTTTCCTTCCTTCCTTAAAGTGCTGCTTCCTCCTCTTCCTTCCATCTTCTCTTTAATTCAGTCAGTCAATAAATTGATAAAAGAGGAGTTGCCAGTAAATTTGTTGTTTATTTCAGGTAATAACAGGCGTGGATGGAATGCCCCCAATCAGAGATACTCCAGTGTCATCCAGCCATCCAGTTTCTCTAAATCTTCACCATGTGGGGGCAGCAGAGATCAAGAAAAACCATCTTTTGGTTCTTTTGATGCTGGAGCTTCAACTAGCAGGAACAAGGGCTTTGAATTGTCTGAGAACCCATTTGCTTCTCTTGGTTCTGATGGGCAGAGAGATGAAAAGAAACTTCTGTAAGTGAAAGCCTTCAGAAAAATTGCTACCCATGTGCTTAATTTTTTCAAAAGCATATACAATATTAACTTTCATGTTGGTAAGACTTATTGTTAATATCTTTCTAATGCATTCCTGCTAAAGTTTGTCATAAATTATGAGTTCTTTACATAGTATGAAGTACTTCATCGTATGAAGTAACTTAAATTTGTTCTCTTGAAAGTCACAGTATCTTGTATTTTTCTTCTAAAACTGACTTCAGTTACCCCATTCAAACTGTTTTGTTTTTTTTTTTTTAAATTTCCTTCATTATGCATTACTTTGGAGTAGATTTTATGACATTTCTTGACAACATTCATGGTAGAATTTATGACTGATGTCAAAGCAGTGCAGGACAGAACTCAAATATTGTAGTTAGTCTCTTACTTCCCAGGACTAGATTAGGACTAGTAGTAACATTTTCAGCCATTTGCCAGGCTGCCTTCATTCCTTCTTGAAACTTTCCTTTAAAAAAAAAAAAGTAAAATGAATGCATACAGATGAAATTCTTCTTCCTATATTTGATATATAAATCCTAAATACAATATTATCTGTGAGATCTCATTTTATTAATTATAGCATTCCAGATGAGGGGAACATTTAATTTAGAGCTGACTATTCACAACTTGCCACCAAATTAACTGTGGATATAGATCTGTTTCCCTTTTTGCAAAATGTGAGAATTAGACAAATAACCTCTAAAGTATTACTTTAAACATTTTTGTGGTTCTTTATTACTTGTGTGGTGCTTTTTATCTTACCCAGTTAAATGATCACCGATGTTTGTGATGAGCCAAAAATGATTTAAGTCAGTAGTGTATATTTTATTATATTTTAATTATCTAAAATGTATGCCTCATATAGTTCCCAGTAAATGGACTGCTGGTTAATGGTTCAGTATACTGGAAAACCAAAACTGAGCTTTTTTGAAATTATATTTGTAATCATGAAATGTAGTTAATATTCCTATAAGGCTTCTGCTTTAAAGAACATTCTTAGAAAGTATGCTGGTAATATCTAAAATTTTTTATTTGCTATGATTTAAATTTTCAGTTATTAAAAATTATAGATGATAAATCTTAACAAGCAAATGAAAACAGTTTCTTTGCTCTTTTTTTTTCCTCAGGGAAGGAATTGTAAAAGATATGGAGGTATGGGAATCATCAGGGCAGTGGATGTTTTCTGTTTATTCGCCAGTGAAAAATAAACCTAATATTTCAGGTAATAGAATATTTATATGTTTTTAAAATGTGTTTTATAACTATTATTTTCAAAAACCAAGTCCAAAACAACATAATAAATTTAACTACAGTTAGGAGACTTTGGACATTGTTTAAAGTGCCCGTGTGTTCTAGAGGGGCGTTGTCATTCAGAGACTGAGGTTGAATGATACAGTCTTTTAAGATATGTAGGTCACATAAGAAAATAGTAAAAGTGGGACCCACTTCCATTCCAATTCTGTAAGCATAGGAAGAGGCTCTTCTTTCTTGGTTTACTGTCCACAGAATTTCAAAATCTCTTCATTGCCTGCAATAAATAGAAGAATCATATCCGGCCTGTCATTAAGAACTTGGCTGCCTGATTCTGTTCTCTCTCTCTTCCTTTTCTTTCCTTCTAAGAATAGTTCTTTTTCATAAAACCTGTTGAGGCCTATCCTGGAGGTAATATTTGAAGGTAAGGAAACTTAGTGAGCCGTAGGGATAGCATTTCTTTAGAATACCGCTTTCCTTATCATTTTCTTTTGTCCATCGTCCCCAAACCCTTTCAAGGCTGAAACCTAGACTTCCATGCTCATTCTAGATGGTCACGGCCTCTGAATGAAAAACAGGTACCTGGCCCTTGGGTTTCTGCCTGCTCATTCTCTGACCGTTTGTGTCACGCCACTCCTTAAGTTATTCACTCATTGGTTCAGTAAGTACTTATTGAATTTCTTTTTACCAGACTATTCTAAGTGCTTAGGATAGAGTGATAAGCAAGACAGACAGGATCCCTCCCTTATAAAGCCTATCTTCTTGAGGGAGGGAGACAGAAATTTAAGTAACACGAGTAAGATATTTTAGGTAGTGATATTTTCTGTAAAGAAAGTAAAGAAGTATTGTCTCTTTTAAAATCAGTTCAGAATTGAACCTAATGCCCTAGAGCAATGTTTCTCAATGTGGATCCCTAAGTAAGGTGTCCAGATATTATACGGGACACCCAGTTGAATTTAAATTTCAAATTAACAAAGAATATTTTCAGTATATGTATGTTTCATGTAACACTTGGGACATACTTACACTAAAAAAGTACCTGTTGTTTATTCGAAATTAAAATGTCCCTAGGCATCCTGTATTATTATTTGTTCTAAATCTGGCAGCCTTATTCTTGAGATTCTTTTAGGGGCTTGTAGAGGTTCAAAAATATTTCTCTTACAACACATTAATTCCCATTTTCACTTTGTTGATATTTGCACTGTTGATGGAAAAGCATGTTAAGTAAAACTGCTTTTGTCTTAGAATGATCAAGGCAGAAACAACAAACTACTAGTAGACTAGAGTAGTAACAATAATAATGCCATTTTCGCTTAAAGATATTCTTAATAAAGAGATTGAAAGTATTAATTTTATTAAGTTTCAACCTTTGAGTCATACGCATTTTAATATTCTCTGTGAAAAAAATGGGAAGCACATATAAAGTGCTTCTACCACAAACCCAAGTATGATTATCTTAAGGGGGAGTAGTTGTATGATTGATTGACTTGTGAACTGAACTAGTGACTTTTTTAATAATTTTTATTTGAAAGAATTGCTGATAATTATGATTATTTAGATTAATATGGCAAATACTTTTTTAAAAAAAATGAAGTGAACCTGCTTCTTCAAAGAAAATAACTGATAGTGATTATTGCCAGTGACAAAATTCAAGCTTTCAAGCAAAACTTAGAATTATGGAAAACCCTTTACTACCACCATAAGCTTGACAACTTCTTAATAGTTTCTGTCTCTTCTGATGAGATAATGACTCTAAAAATGTGAATTTTTTGATACTGTAAAATGATATGTGCTAACCCTTTGGAAGTTATATATAACTCAGTGTACTAGTATATTCCAAATGAGTCGTGTATGATGTTACAGAATTATTCATGGCTGAAAATTCATTCTAAGTGTAAGATAAACGCCTGGGTTTTAAAATACTAGTACAAAAAATTCATTCAGGAATTACCACCTGTCAAGTTTTGGTGTAGTGTCAAAGAAGACTATCCACAACTACCTGAAAAGGCCCTTAAAGTCTTCCTTTCCAGTGACACATCAACATAAGAACAGACTCCTCATACACTTCAATGAGATAATATATTGCAGCAGATTGAATGCAGAAACATGAATAAGAACCCAGCCCTATTCTATTAAGCCAAATAGTAAAGATTAAAAAGCAAAAGTTTTTTAGTTTTGTTTTTTCCCTAAGCCCCAGGGCTGGAACCCAGATCCGTGGACTTTACATGGCCACACCTTAGCCACTGAACCACAGGGGTGTGTCATCACAAAAGTTTTTAATAATTTTTAGGACTATAAAGGCATCCTGACCAAAAACTTTGAAAACCACTGTCTGTAGATATCCATTATAATGAATTAACTTTTTTTTGTATGACTAGAATAATACTATTGGTTTACTACTACTAAGAGATTAGAGAAAATATTTATTCAAATTGTTTTCTGCATTCTGTGGTTCAAATGAGGAACACCAGTTAAGTCCGGCTGGAAGGAGTAGAAAGTAACTAGGGGGCAGTGTTTCTTTAATTTGAATATTTACCCATGTTTTGGAGCAATATTGGAACTGAGTCCTGAATAAAGAGAAGGTGTCGGTGATGGGAGGATTTGGAGAAAATATTCCTGGCAATAGCTATTCCAAAGACCCTGGTCAGAACATGGTCAGCATGTTTTGCAGACTAATGAGGGCTGAACCACTGGAAAAGGGTAAATTACCACCTAAAAGAGTAATTACCACCTAAGGCCAGAGAGGCATCCTAGGTCTAGATAATGTTCGGCCCAATTACACTGGACAGCGGCTCCAAAGAGCTTTAAGCAGGAGAGAGATATGAAAAAGGTTACTCACAGTATTGTGTGAAAAGAAATGGTCTGTTGGGGAAGGAGGTTAAGGGGCGGCGACATAAAGGCAGGGGAATGAGTTAGGATATCATTGCTGATGGCTAGAGTTGTTAGTGGTGGAGACAGAATTGATCAAATTTGGGTTCTGTTTTGGAGATGGAATGGACAGGTTGCTGATTAGTTAGGTAAGGGGGGAAGAGAAAAATGCAAGCTAATTCTTAGAATTTTGGGCCTGAGCAATTGTAAACATGATGAAGACAGTTGTTAGAAGAAATCCAGGGTTCTGATTTGAATGATTAATCCTTACCTTTCTTCATTGAGAGGTATAGGAGCCAATGGAGTTACTGATATCTAGAATACAACTAATTCTCTGTAGAAAATATCTTGAATTTTTTTCCCCTTCAAATGGCATGCCCTGGTAGAGTAGTGGTGGCCACAGTACACATAGATTCCAAGGTCCCAGGCTTTCATCCTGAGGAACAACCATCAGCAGGAACAACCAGGATGAACAACTAGATAAATAAAGTGTTTCTTCTCTCTCTTCCTGTTTGCCTGTGCATTTCCTTTAAAAAAAATGTTTTTATGATTTTAAAAGTTAAGTTGTTGGTGCACCCTAGTGGAATGGTGGTTTGGTCAGTCGCCTCTGGCTTAAGCGCAGGCCACATAACATCCCAAGGACCTGGGTTCATGTCCCGGCCTGGGGAGAACCAAAATGTACAACTAAATAAAAATGAAGTGCTTTTTCTTCCTCTCGCCTCCTAACTGTCTGCCTACTCACTTTCATTCCTACCTGAACCTTTCTTTAAAAAAAAACCTAAAACTAAAAACTGTAGTTGTTTGTTATAGAAACTTGGAAAATATAGAAATATATAAATAAAATAAAGATCACCTGATGTCACACAGGTAGCTGTAACATACTTCTTTCAAAACATACACATATTTCCTGTTTGTATATATACATGTAGATACAAAATTGGGGTCATAGTCTATTTTTTTGTTTTCAGTTGGTCTGTATTACTAAAAATACTGAAATGAACATCCTTACATATAAAACCCTTAGTTTACATGCCTAATTATTTCCTGACGTTAAATCCTAGAAATTATATTAAAAACAGAAGGTGTAAACTTTTTTAAGATGTAAATATTTTTAAGATATTTTCACCTTATGACAGTTCTTCTTCTTCAAAGAAATTGTTTTTAAGTCTTATAACAGCAGTTTAGGAGAATATAAATTTTACCATATCGCTGATAACAGTAAGTATCCTCCATTTTTGCCAATCTGATAATTAAGCTTTTTCTCTTTTACATTTTCATTCATTTACTAGCTATTTGAATTTCTTCGTGAATTGCCCCCGATTATCTTTTTCTTTCTTCCTTTTTTTTTTCTTTTTGATAAGGAAAGGTGCAGGCAGGCAGGCAGGAAGAGGAGGAAGAAGCACATTATTTATTTTATTTGCTTGTTCACACTGGTTGTTCCCACCAGCCCTGGGACCTTTAGTTGGATGTAGACTATACCCAGTCACTACTCCACCAAGTCACACCAAAATTATTTTTCTTCTTGATAATGTAAGAGCTATTTATATGTCCACATTTGCTCTTCTCCTGTCATATATGTTTGCAGTTATGGTTTTCCCAGTTTATCACTTGCCTTTTAATTTCCCTTATTGTAATTCCTGACATACAGAATATATTTTTAGAAGTTTGAATGTGTATGTCAATTCTTTTTTTCTTCGTTATTCCTTCTACTCCACTTATCTTTAGAAAAACTCTCCCCATTCAAAGATCAAATGACCAATTATATTTTATTCTAATTTTATCCTTTGTTAAACATTTAAGTGTAGGCTTTGAATTTATTATATGATTATAAAACTTTTCTAATAATAAATAATAGCATTTTTTCTTGTCTAGCCACCTCAGTTTTACTATATTATCAAAAGTATTGGTATTTATTTTAAAGATTCCAATTGATTCCTTACTTCAGGTTTTACAGACATTTCACCAGAGGAGTTGAGGCTTGAGTACCATAACTTCTTAACCAGCAATAACTTACAGAGTTATGTAAGTTTGTTTCCTATTCATCTACCTCATAACAGATTAGCTGCTAATTACTGTTTTCTCTGTTTGTAGTGGCTTGCTTGAATGTTGGCAAAATGGTTGAGGGCTATAGTTTTTTCAGGACAAAGCAATTTTTATTTTCTAAGCTACTTCTTTTGCAATTGGTGAGTTATCTAACATGGTGCTGATATAGTTTGACTGTAGCAACTAGGAACATCACTATTTTTATAACATGTTATCTAGCAATTAGTCCCAGAAAGCAAACCTTTCGCCATTTGACAAACATTTATAAAGCAGACACCATGATGAATAGAAAAACAATTAAGATTCCCTCTCAGATCAGTTAAATTCTCACATATCAAATATTTAAAAGCTGGGTTTGAATAATCTAAAAATGACATGTATTTTTCTGTTGTCTGTCATCATGATCTTGCGTCTCAACAAGTATATATGGTCATCCTTGATCCAAGTATGAATGATTTTGTGCTCCTGGTACTTGTGGTTCTTAGCCAGGTGATACAAGGAGTTGGAGAACAGGGAGAGGAGAATACAGCGGGGATATCTTTGGCAAAAAATGCAAAACTAATGCAAATTTTGTAAGTTATGAGCTATAAAATATTTTATAAATTTGTGATTTTGGCAAATGAAGACATGAAGTTATTATTGAAGAGATTAAACACTCAGTAGTGACTCATTATTTTCCTGTTTCCTCTCTGCAGCTAAATTCCATCCAACAATTAATAAATCAGTGGAGGAACAGAGTAAATGAACTGAAAAGTCTAAATACATCAACTAAAATAGCTTTGGTGAGTATTAGAGAATTTTCTACAGGAAAGTGTCTTGTTTTGTTTTTTTTAGAGAATTTCACTTTGCTTTGGGAAGCAAAACAAACTTTTTCACAAATTATATACATTCTCATCTGTATCATAATTTAGAGTCAAAGTCATGTAATTGCTTTCTCTCTAAGAAAAGTGCAGATACTTATGCTTTTTTAAACCATTTTTAAGGTAAAGTTTTTAACTTTGGTAGTATTAGTTTTGAAAATTGGAAAATATTTAATATATTCAAGTATTCCAGGTTATCAAAATTAAAAAAAATTGCTTTGATATGAATGCATATTTAGGCTAATTTATACTTTTGTAAAAGAAGGACAGTTACTCACCGTATTTTCCCTGTTTTGTAAGAGAAATGCCTTCAGGAGGTATATCCACCAGTCTCTAGAGATACATGCTCCTGATTGTTACATATTTGTGATCTGTTTTTATTTTTCTAGCCCCATAAAAAGCTCTTAAGAAACTTATTTTAAAATAAGATATTTACATTTCAAATTTAACATTTCCAGTTTTCCAGGCAGTTTATGTTTCTACTTTCAAAAAGGATATGAGAGTAGTAGCTGCCTAAACTTAGTAAATGACTGTGTAACAGTCCTAAAACCAAACCCTTTCTTAAATGAATGCTTCCTAAATAACTAAACTCTTCCACAGGGTAATTTTATCCACCTTTCATTTGTTGTAATATCATTTGAATTCTTAGGACTTCTTGGAATATTCTGTCCCTAAGTGAGAGATGGTCCACCGTCACCATAACAGTTGATGTAGAAGGGATAACTGAGTCCAGAGAACTACAGAATCTCATTCAGTGTTAGAAGATCCTTGTTCTTTGCTACCTTCCTGGGGCTTCTCCATAGTTGAGGCTCTTGAACATCCCATCTACAGCTGGCTTAGCGTATATCCATAGTTCATTCTTTTTTTCTTTTAATCTGTCATGAATAATGTTTATTCATTTACCTGTTAATGAATATTATACTGAGGAAGAGAAGCTAAAGCAAAAACAAAAAAGTACTTCTTCTATGTTGCATTGAAACTCTAGAAAAAGTGAGCCTCTGCTATAGGGAGAGAAAACAAATGAGTAGTTCCCTGTGGCTAAGAGGTTGAGAGAAGGTTGACTGGGAAAGTTACATAGGGAATTTTTTTTTGTTTAAGAGAGGAAGGAAGGAGAAAGAAGCATTTTTAAGGAAATAATGAAAAGGAGGTAGAAATGCTTTTATCTGTTTATTTTCAATTGTTGCCCACTCCCCACCCCTCACCCCTGGGTCAAAAATCCTGGTCTTCGGGCTTCACAGTCCACACCTCAGCCACTAGTTCAGCACCTGAGCCACCAGGGTGTGCCACATAAGGGAATTCTAATTTTTACTTATTCAGTTACTCCAGGCAGTTTATGTTTCTACTTTCAAAAAGGATATGAGAGTAGTAGTATTTTTGCTTAGTAAAATCTTAATCTCTCTTTCAAGAGTTTTCCACTTACTTTCCCTCCAAGAAGCTTCCCTAATCAACCTAAACAGGTACGTATTCTCTCATTTAGAAGCCCTAATAGTATTTTTAAAAAATCAACTTTATTGAGGTATAGTTTACATATAATAAAATAAACTCATTTTATCTATATATTTCAATGAGTTTTGAAATAGCACTGACTCAAGACTCTAGTTAACTGTTTTTTACCCTGTCAGGTCTCCCAAAGGGTTTCCCAGCCAGTCACTTCACAAAGTCTTCTGCAGTCACCATCAAGCAGACCTCTTCCTGGGGAGGCCTTGTCATCAGCCTGACTCTTGACTTCTGATACCCTCTCCTGGGAGCTGGGCTCCAGTTCTGTCTGTCGGCCTCAGTCAGGAGCTCAAAGCATAGCTACCAGTTTGAAGGTACCCTCTGGTTCGGCAGAAGCCATGGACAAAGGTCCTGTAGAGCACAGCACCCTTGGGCAGCCTGGTAACCAGATCAGTAGTCTCTAAATTAACAGAATCGGGCCTATAGACCTCCTTAGTATAGCACACTGTCCCCACCTCCAGGGCATACTGACATTTCTTTCCCAGACCCATTGTGGGCACCTGGGTACCAGCAAAAGTGACACCAAGTTGCAAGGATGTCACCAGCATGGACATAGTGACCCTTCATTTTCTTGATACCAAAGTGTTTGCCTAGCTGACTTTCCACCTAGGTTTTTGGAGTTGCCACTTGTCTTTTTGGATGTGTATCTGACAGCCAGAGCTGCCGTTTAAGGGGTTTCAGCAGGATAGTTGTCCAGGTCCTCATCATAAGCAAAGCCTGTGCCGTGTTTGCCCTACTCTCATTTCCAGTGTCGGAATTTTTAAAGATGATGGAAACATTCTAAGTGATTGTGGGGTGATTTTTCAGTCTGTCAAAACTCATTGAAATATATAGATAAAATGAGTTTATTTTATTATATGTAAACTATACCTCAATAAAGTTGATTTTTTTAAAATACTATTAGGGCTTCTAAATGAGAGAATACGTACCTGTTTAGGTTGATTAGGGAAGCTTCTTGGAGGGAAAGTAAGTGGAAAACTCTTGAAAGAGAGATTAAGATTTTACTAAGCAAAAATAAAACAATTTCTAGAGCAGGAAGTAGCAAGAGCATAAAGTATTTTCAGGGAAACGTGTTTAATATATTTTAGTGGTAAATTTTTTATGTAATTAGGAATCAATTTCGGTTCAAGTTCAAAAGTTGTGAGCTTATATTGTATGGATTTTTCCATGTTAAACATTTAACTTCACATTTTTAGGTGACTATTTAGAAAGTTGCATTTAATTGTAAATTATATAGGAAAGGTGCTTGAGAATTTTTCATTAAGCACTTCACTATTTGCATACTTTTTAACCAGCTCTCTAATGAAAAGGATGGAGCAAGTCAAGCAGCACCTACATTTGGGTTTGGCAGTAAGCAAACAGCAGCATTTGGATCACCAGGTAAGTGCTAAAGTAATGCAGGACTTCACTGATTTAGAAAAACAGTATTTTATAGGTTACAAATCATAAAACCTAAAGGTATGTTAAGTGCCATTTTTCTTCAATGTATTTAATGTTGGTTTATAACATTAATAGGTCTCAGGTGTACAGCATTGTAAATCGACATATTTATATACATTATGTTTATAACCGAAAGTAGTTTCTATCCTTCACCATATAGTTGGCCCCTTTTGTCCAATTTACCCATTTCCCTTCCCCTATCCCTCTGGTAACCACTATTTTATTCTTATAGCCTTAATTTGTATGTGTGTATTTTGTTTGTTTATGAATTTCCTTGTCTTCCACATATATGTGAACTCACATAGTATTTGTCTTACTCATCTGACTTACTTCACTTGGTATAATACCCTCTAGGTTCATCCATGTTGTCACAAGTGGCAGGATTTCATTTTTTTTTTTTTAGTAACTAAATGTATTTACAGACCACATCTTTATCCAGTCATCTGTCAGTCAGCACTTAGTTGTTTCCAGCTCTTGGCTAGTATGAATAATGCTACAATGGACAAGGGAATACACTTATCTTCATATCAATGTTTTCATATTCTTTAGGTAAATACACATAATAGGGTCACACGGAATTTCTGTTTTTAATTTTTTAAAGTCTCTCCATAATCTATTTCCCATAATGTCTGTGTTACGTGCCATTTTAAATCACCCATATAGATTAGATCTAGCACCTTCCAATATGGAGCTTTAAAGAATTTGGCTCATAAAGCATTTGTGAAATGGGGACCAGAATGGTCATGTTTTTTTGAAAGACCCTGTGACTCAAGCTTTAGAGGTATATTTTTAGAACAGCTTTTCATTAGTTTGCTAGGAATTCATAGCTGTGGCAGCAGCACCTTTGTGAACTTTCTTGTCACTGTGTAAAACAGCATAGTTTTGTCCTCCAGGGGTAGGTTCAGTGAAATTGAGGGGAAGTGGGGGCAAGCCAAAGGGAAAGTTAACTCCTTAATCCCTGAGGTTTCTTAAAGCTGGTTTCTTAAAGCTGCTTCCTCAAATGAAGGTAAATCAAGGTGAAAGAGGTCAGTAAACAAACAGCCAGAACAACAGCATTCAGTGTGTTTGTTCTTGCTTCTCATTTTTATTCTTCTCTTCTTCCTTCCAATATGTTTCTTAACATCCAAACATGGCATATTTTTGTTTTTTAAAGGAAATGAATATGGCTATCTGTATTTTCTGACTATAATAGATTTTTTTTTCTGGGTTTTTTTTTTTTTTTTTTTTTTT